>CAUYSK010031347.1:0-18711 GCA_963575035.1 Avahi laniger
ATGCTTTCCACAGTGTTTTGAAGTTCCCTGAATGAGTCTTTTATTTCCAGGAGTTTGGTTTGATTTTTCTTTAATATTTAAATTTCTTTAGTGAATTTTTCTTCCAATTCCTGGATTTTTTTTGTGGTTTCCTTGTGATCGTTATCCATTTTTCCTTGCATATCACTGAACTTACTTATAACCCATGTTTGGAATTCTTCTCCGTCATTTTAGTATTCTGGGCCTGGTTAGTGTTCATCGCTAGAGAGCTGGTGTTCCTCTTTGGGGGTGTGCTTTTCATTTGATTTTTCATACTTCCAGATATCTTTTGCTGGGTGCTTCCCATCTGAATCCGCTGTTACTTTTGTTTTGTTCTACCACTAGAGGGAGCCGCTAGTATGTTGTCCAGGGTTCTCTTGATGGGAGGGGTTTCTTAGGGAGCCCATGACCAGAGGCAGGAATGCGGTGGAACCAGATGACCTGAACCGGTCTGGGGAGGAAAGTCACTGGGCTGTCAGCTATTGGTCAGTGCCAAATCCCCAGGGACTGGCGCTTGTCGCAGAGGGGGAATGGCTCTTTATGACTCTCTGCTGCAAGCTCCGAAGCTGAAGCCGCGCAGAAGGCTCTGGCCCGGGGGAGGGGCGCTCTGCCAGACTGCCCAACGCCCCAGCGCTTTCAGCCTCTGCAGGCGTCCTCCCCTTACATGCAAGGAGGCACTCAGAATTCACCGCTCAAAGAAACAGCCTGGCTAAGTGACCTTAGGTCCCGGAAGGGGAGAGCTCAGTGCCCAAGTTTCCAGGCTAGGGGAAGGGAGCCGTTCAGGGAGTCACTCGAGTCACCAGGGTGCTCCGCCGTCTCCTTTGTGTCTCCCTCCCCCAGTCTCACGCCAGTCCCGCAATAGCTCTCGCTTCTACCAGCCCACCCTGAGCATTCCCAGTTGCCAGCGGAAGATTCCAGGTTAGAATCCTCTACTCAGTAATCACCTCCCCTTTCAGGACCCGCTGGGTGCCAGAGACCAGCTTCCTGAGTCCTAGCTGCCTCGGCGGTATAGTCCTGGCATGGATCCGGGAAGTTCAATATGCTTCCCGCTCGTGTCTCCTCTCCACCGAGTCCCACGTTTCCAGACACAATTCTACACCTGCTTCGCACAGGCCCCCTGCCTCTCGGAGGGCTTGTAAGTCAGTGGGGAAGCTAGACTGTCCCGTGCGGGACTTGTCCCGGTGCACTTACTGGCCAGGCTGGCGCCGCCGTCGCATGCTCCTCTGTCTATTGTCGTCTGTCCGCACTTTCCAGGTTTTGTGTTCCTATCTCCTGTTATTCTTTTTCCTGATTTGTGTGTCCCCCGCTGAATCTCCACCGATTCCCCTTGCTGTTTTTGTGGGAGAGCGATCCGATCATGTGTAGCAGACCAGGATCTACGTCTCCCTCTCTGGAAGCAGGAATCCGGGAGGCTACCCTAACTCCGCCATTTTTCCTCCCCCCTAAAACCGTTCAACATGAATTTTGGGAAGACATAAACATTCAGTCCGTAGCATCTGGTATCTACTAAAATTTTTTGTCGTGAATGTTTGTCTGTATCTAATGAGATGAGGAATGAGAATTTTCTCCTCTATTCTGTTAATCTAAATTACATTGATTAATTTTTGAATGTTGAACCACCCTTACATTCCTTGCATGAAACTTACTTGATCATGAAATATTGTCTTTTTTACATATTGCTGGCTTGATTCACTAATGTGTTCTATCTATGTTCATAAGAGATATAGGTATGTAAATTTATTGTAATGCAATCATCAGTTTTCATATCAGAGTTCTGTGATCCTCATAAAATAACTCTCCTCCTCCATTTGGAGAGTTTCTGTATGTGCTATGGTTTGAATGTGTTCCCTAAAAGTTCATGTCTTGGAAACTTGGTTTCCAATGTAACTGTGGAGAAGTGAGACCTTTGGGAGGTAATTGGGTCATGAGGGCTGTGCCCTCATGAGTGGATTAATCCTCCCATGGATTAACGGATTAATGGGTTATCTAGGGAGTGGGTTAGTTATCACAAGAGCGGATCTGTTATAAAAGCAGTTTGGTCACCTCCCATAAGCCCCTCTTGCCCTGTAATGCCTTCTGCCATGTTATGATGCAGTGTATCACTCTGCTCATTAGGCAGGCTGCTCCTATTTACACTTATGCCAGCACTATGTGGTGGTTCTCTTACTACGACATTTTCTCCACCAGGTGGCATCATCTGATTTTCTAACCTTTGCCAATTTGATGGGTATAAAGTGTCATCTCATTGTTGTTTTAATTTGCATTTCTCTAATTAGTACTGAGGTTCTGACTTTTTGTTCTTGGCATATAGAAATGCAATTGAATATTTTTATACTATATTTTAAAGTTTTGTATATATTTTTACATTGACCTTGAAAAATTCACTTTTTTATTGTTTTGTACTGTCTTTGCTTGCATCAGGTAATTTATAAATACTGACATCTTATTTTTTTCTTTCTAATATTCATACCTTTATCATTATTTTTAATTTTTCCTTTGTGTTGGTTCCTGTGTACAATATAAGTTTTTATAGGAATTCTAATGTAAATCATCTTTTTCACATTCCTGATCTGGGAATGAGTGATGGGGAACTTTAAATATGGTGCTTCCTGTGTGTTTTTATTGGGTAAATATTGTTAATTAGATTAAAAATCTATCTATCATTAATAGTTTGCTAAGAGGCTTTTTTTTTCCCTTAAGTTTGAATGGATGTTGAATTATAAAAAATGTTTTTTCAGTATCTATTGAGAATATCATATAATTTTTCTATTTTCTTCTGTTAATGAGGTGAATTGCATTGATTGATCTTTGAATATTAAGCTAACCTTGCATTTCCAGAATAAACCTCACTTGGAAACACTGTATTATCCTTTTTTAAAATTACCCAGGAAGCAAATTCTAAGGGTTTGGCATGTAGTGTGTTTATTAAGGGATACTTTTGGGATCAACTACTGTGGAATGGAAAGGAAAGAAATAGGGGAGGTGAGAGGGAGAAGTCTCACTGTGATGAGGCCCAAGAATTTCAGCTGATACTATGGACAGCTCTTGAGCTAGAATGCCCCTTCAGTACTCTGTTGAGGGTATAGTGGGTAAAAGAAAGAAGTTCCTTACTCTATTCTCAGCCTCAGAAAATTGCTTCTCCTGTTTGGCAATATGTCTATAGGACTAACAAGCTAAGACACTGTAGTTTTCAAATAAGCCAGAATCAGCTTCATGAGAATAGGTAGCAGAGAGTATGGAGCCACTGTTTCCACATGGATTTGAGTGTCAATCTAGGTAAATGTATCTTTTTTCAAAAAGAAAATTAAAATTCCTACTACTCTAATTTAAAAAAGAAAACATTTTATGAAGGGAGGACAGATTTTTGGAGTTATTTCTGCTTTCATTTCAGATACTGTTATTACTGGTGTACGTAGTGAATATACTGGCATCAGTATTTACATTTAGTGATTCTCTAGCATTCAGAATATCAAATGTCTGCTCACACACAATTAAGCAACTTTTCTTTCTTTGCTTTCCACTTTACTTTTTTAATCTCAATAGGTCTAAGATCAGTAGAAAAATACCGATGCATTAGTTATTAACTCAATGTCTTTAGTTGGCAAGATGGTAAGAGAATATCTAGCTCAGAGGGCAGCCAGAGCCTTAGAGGAAAAAGTTTAACTCAATGACATATCCAAACAATCAGTGCCTTACTCTCTACTGTCACCCTCAAAAAGCTAATCTTTTCAACTGCAACCACTCCCATATCAATAGTCTATAAATATGACCCAATAGTTCCTGCTCATTCAGAATTCACTCCATATCTTAAACTGCCTACTGGATATCATGCACCCCAACATAGTCAACATTTTCAAAACCTAACATCAACCTCTAGCCCTAATGAAAGCCTACTTCTAACTAATTCCTGATAGTGACACCACTATTCTTCCTGATATATGGCTCAGAAGTGTGTCATCCTTGATCCCTGCATCCTCTCTGTTTCATTCTCACAATTACTCATAGCATACCAACATTTCCATAAAATCATTGAGCTTATGTCTCTGAGCCCAGTTTTTACCCCCTCTAATCTATCCCAGTTACTGCTGTCAGATAATCTTCCTTAACTATCCTGTCAGTTGCTTCCTCTGTGAAATAAATACCATTTGGAGTTAGGAGTACAAGAAATTAGGAGTGGGAGGGAGTAATACCTATGAGAGATAAAAGGAGAGGAAGCAGGACTCAGCATGGAGGGCATATACACCATGATGCAGACCTATGAAAAGAAGAGAGAGGAAACCAAATTGATCAGAGAAAGCTCCAGACCAGAGTGAAGATCTAACAAAGTCTTGGCCAAAGCAACATGGAACTGTGGCGTGAATACTGCCTGTTAGAGGAGTCCCTCGTTGGGCAGAAGTGGCTAGGCCCTAGTACCCCCACCATGCTAAGTCATTATATGGGCTGTAGAGGGTAAATATGGCCTCAGCCATGTTGAGGAGGCTGGCAAGAGGCTGGCAGCTAACTGCATCCCTGACAGCCCAATGGCAGGCTTGTTTTTGAAGACGGATGTGGCAGCACATTTCCATGGCTGCTCAAAACACCATTTTTTTTGTTGTATTGTAATTCCACTCAGAGTCTTTAATAACTTGCTTAAGTAAACATGTGCTTCTAAATTTTAAGATCTCTGTAATCTTGCCTCATCTTATTTTTTCAGCCTTATTTACACTACTGCACAATATAACCCTCTACTCTAAGAGTGAATGCAAACATTCCACCTAAACTAGTCTTTCTCTTTCTCTCTGTGTCTCTGTCTCTGTCTCTCTCTCACACTCTTTAATATTTTCGTCTCTACATTTTGCTCACACCATTCCCATGATTTAGAATGTCCCCTCTGATCCTTATATTGTTTTCAGGCGAGCTCTATCATTTCCTTAAGGCCCAAGTTGAGCACTATCTCCTTTGAAATATCTCTATTCTAGCCCTTGCTGATGTATCCATGGTAGAATATGTGATTTAATTGGAATATGGCAATCCACCCATACTCTTTCAAATACTTTATCAATCCAAAGATGTCACATTTACAAAGCGGCAGTCTTACATCAGAGGTACAGAGATGAAAGGAACCACCTGGTCTATAAGATTTTATATAACCTTGAACCATGATCAGGCTCTAATCGTTGCACTTTCATGTGGGAGTCCAGACTAAGAGTTAAAGTTTTTCTCATATAATAATTGGGAAAAAAGGCACCTGAATGCAGGCTTGTTTAGGATAGCATATTGGTTAAGATCATGACCTTTACAGATTAGAGAGACATGGGTTTTAATATCGATTTTGCCACCTCTCTGTATCTCTTTGCTTATTTGCAATATGGGAATAGTAGTAGTTTCTACCTCCCAGTGTTGCTGTAAGAATGGAAAGAAATAATCCACATATAGTGCTTAGTGCAGTGCCTGGCATATGTTAAGCACTCAAGAAAGCTACCATTATTACTCTTTTGACAAAATTGACTAAAACGATTAGATCAATTCAGTTAGTAGATATGATGGATGTATTGATTTTTATGAATTAAGTAAAGTGTTAAGCAAGATAAAGTCATAGGCAAACAAGGATAGTTTGACCTCCTCTTTCCCAATTTGGATATTCTTTATTTCTTTCTCTTGCCTGATTGCTCTGGCTAGGACTTCTAGTATATGTTGAATAGAAATGGTGACAGTAGGCACTCTTGTGTTGTTACAGTTCTTAGGAGAATTCATTCAACTTTTCCTTATTCATTATGATGTTAGGTATGGGTTTTTCAAATATGGCTGTTATAATTTTGAGGTATATTCCCTCTATGCCTAGTTTGTCAAAGGTTTTTATCATGAAGGGATGCTGGATTTTATCAAATACTTTTTCTTTGTCTATTGAGCTGAACATAGGTCTTTGTTTTTACTTCTGTTTATGTAATGAATCACATTTTTTGATTTGTATATATTGAAGCATCCTTGCCTCCCTGAGATGAAACCCACTTGATCATGGTGAATTATCTTTTTGATGTGTTGTTGAATTTTGTTTGCTAATATTTTGTTGAGAATTTTTGCATCTGTATTCATAAGGGATATTGGTCTGTAGTTTTCTATTTTTGTTGTGTCCTTTCTTGGTTTTGGTATCAAGGTGATACCGGCTTTCTAGAATGAGTTAGGGAGGATTCCTTCCTTCTTAATGTTATGGAACAGTTTCAGTAGGATAAATATCAGTTCTTCTTTGTAGGTCTGATAGAATTTGGCTGTGAATCCATCTGGCCTGGGGCTTTTTTGTTGTTGGGAGATTTTTTATTACCACTTCAATCTCACAGCTCACATTGGTCTGTTTAGAATTTGTATTTATTCTTAATTCATGTACGGGAGGTTGTGTGCTTCCAGGAAATAGTCCATTTCCTCTGGCTTTTCTAGTTTGTGTGTGTAGAGGTCTTCAATAGTATTCACGGGTGATATTTTGTATTTCTGTGATATCAATTATAATGTCTCCTTTTCATTTATGATTGAGCTTATTTGAGTCCTTTCTCTTCTATTTCTGGTTAACTGGCTAGTGGTCTCAAATGGAAACCAAAAGTGAGCAAGTGTAGCTATTCTCATATCAGATAAAATAGACTGTAAAGCAACAATGGTAGAAAAGAAAATACAAAGATGGTTGTTATAAAGGGAGCAATTCAGGAAGAAGATACAACAATCCTAAATATGTATGCACCTAATGCAAGAGGTCCCAGATTCATAAAAAGTCTACTAGATTTAAGCAAAGAAACATATAGTAGTATCATAATTGTCAGGGATTTCAATACCCTACGGACAGAACTGGACAGATCATCAAAGCATAAAATAAACAAAGAAACACCAGACTTAAAAGGGACTCTAGAGCAAATTCACCTAACATTTGCAGAATATTCTACTCTAAAAGTACAGAACATACATTCTTCTCAACAGTACATTTTCCAAGATTGATCTTATGACAGGTGACAAAACAAATTCAACAAATTGAGAAAATCTGAACTCGTACCACGTATCTTCTGAGACCATAGTGTAATAAAACTAGAAATCAATTCCAAGAGAAACTCTCAAATCTACACAATTTCATGCAAATTAAGCAACCTGCTGCTGATATGATCCTTGGCTCAATGATTAAATTAAGTGGAAATCAAAATATTCTTCGATCTGAACAGCAGACATGACACAAGCATCCAAAAATCTATGGGATACAGAAAAAACAATGCTAAGGGGGAAGTTAATGGCCTTAAATGCTTAAATACTTACATCAAAAAGACAGAAAGATCACAAATTAACAACCTATTGTCACATCTCAAGGAACTAGGAAAAGAAGAGCAAACCAAACCCAAAGCCAGCAGAAGAAAAGAAATAACAAAGCTCAGGCAGAACTAAATGAAACAGCAACCAGAAAAATTCCACCACCCTTACCTAGGTATATTATGGGGAAAATTTAGAACATTAATGACAAAGGGAAAATTATAAAATATCTAGAGGGAAAAAGTAGATAATCTACAAAGGAACACAAATTACATTGACATCAGAGTTCATAAAAATAGTGTATGCAAGAAGACAAAGAAGCAATATTTTAAAGAATTGAAGGAAAGGGATTTTGAAGCTAGAATTTTATTTCCAACTAAAGTATAATTTGATGAATAAAAATAAATAAATAAATAAGATTTAGATGTGATTATAAGAAAATGGGGATAGCAAAAATTGCTTAAGGACTTGCCAATCCAAATGCACCTGTTTTTACTTCCCCAACTCAGCTGGGCTCCTGCATATCACTAATGTGACCTAGCTACCTCCTTAACTGGCTCTATTTTAATGGTGTGAAGAGATAGACAATCATATGTCCAAGGCAACATACAGGAAATAAAAGAGAACACCAAAATACAAAATATGCTTCCCAAACCTACACCTCCACACATAACATATTGTTCTCTTTCATTTATGTATATCTTTTATATGCAAAACATTTTAAAACTTGTTCGTTATCTTTCTACTAGAATTTTCCAAAAAGGCAGGGATTTTATGTTTGTCTCACTGATGTAACTCAAGTGCCCCATTGCTTTGTCTATAGTAGGCATCTATGTGTTGGATGGATAAATAAACAGTGCATTACAGGTATTTTGTGGCCATCTAATTTAATATTAGGAAAATATATTCATAGTTTCATTTATATTGCAACTCTTTCCTATGCAACCTGTGACTATTCAAAATTTCTTATTTCAATATCGGGATTTTCTATTTTACTGGATCCTATAGGGCATACATTGGTTATATCTCTTTTGGTTATGGTCCAACCGTTAGGAAAATATGTATCAAAGCTTGCTCTGCACTAGTGCTGTTCTAGGTGCTAAGGATAAAAGGTGATCAAAACACAGTGCCCCTGCCATCAATGAGCTCATAGCATACTATGGTAAACAGTCAATTAAATGGATGTTTACAATGAAATATGGAAAATATTAATAAAAAGAAAGGAAAAACCAACTGATTGTCTTTAAGGATGCTAGGCAGATGGGAGGGAATGGGATTTCAAGTGGAGGGACTATCATGGATAAAAAGCATGGAGTTGTGAAAGAGCCTGGTATGTTTGGGAAATTTTATTTGACTTGATTGTACATGGCATGGTGGGAAAGGTTGGGAGCAAAATGGGGCTGAATAGTGATCTTAAGTGTATTTCTATGTTCATAGCTGTGGGGATCCAGATTATAAAAGTACAGTTATATTACTAGATTATGAGGCAAGGATATCTTAAGTATATTATTCTCTGAAATATGCCAACTTCAGTCATTACTTCCTTGTGATTTAAATGTCTGGTCCCTTTCTCCTTAAAAGGAGGCAACAGTCTTAGCCTTAGAATTTTCAGTTGCCTTTCCCTCATGATTCATAATTTTTTCCATCCCAGTATTACAATGTATCTCTTTTTATCCTGCATGCCCTGGCTGAATGATGACATGAATCTGAGCCACCAGCCATTCTGTGATTCATATGGTGGGGGCATATGAGGATATGTATATATGTGAAGGGGTATGGGTGGGGTACCCATAGATGTCCAATGACAACCACTTTTTCAATGACACCATTGGAGAAAAACTATTGGAAACTGCCTATTGGTTTACATAGCTCTCAGGTCAACTGAGAATTAATTTTCAAATTCCAGAGAGCTCTCTGATGTGTATTAACTCACAATTTGAAACTCATTCTTAGCAAACATGTTTACCTATGCCATTATCTACAATTAAAGGATGGTTGCTCAGTCAAATCTTGAAATGAGAACATTCAGGTAACATTCTCTCTTGAAAAAAATTATCAAAAGTGTTCATTTTAGCCCCAAATATGCAGTTTCTATGGATATAAATTTGAACTCAAATTACTCCTAAAAAAAATAAGAACATTTACATGCTCGATAATTTCCAGAGATAATGCATTTTACTGTCAAGCTTTTGACACATTTTAACAATTCAACAATTTATCGTTCATCTCAAGTTGTTGAAGTGTGAATAGACTGCCAACTAATAGTCATCTTTCTTTTTATTGAATGTTTATGAATCTTAAATTTTTCCGTTATTTCCATATATTTCCTTATTCAACCATATTTAGTTCTATCTTGCCAGGGATTTTTTCACTAAAGTTTAAAAAATACTTTGAGATCATTTTAGACTTTTAGAAAAGTTTTAAACCTCAGAGGGTTTCCCTCAGTGTCCTCTAATGTGGACATTGTACATAACCATAATATACATATCAGAACTAAGAAACTAACATTAATATGATACTATAAACTAAATGACTGACTTTATTTTAATTTCACCAGTTTTTTCACTAATGTCTTTTTTTTCTGTTCCAGGATCTAATTTCTTATCACCCATTGCATTTAGCCATCATGTCTCCTTTGTAGCCTGCAATCTGTAACAGATTCTGTTTCATCCTTTTTTTTCATGACTCACAGTTTTGTAGAGTAGTGCTCAGGAAATTTGGTGAATATCTCAATTGGAGTTTAGCCAATGTTTTCTAATGATTACACTGAGATTATGGATTTTTGGAAAGAATACCACAGAGGTAAGGTGACCTTCTCATCACTTCATATCTAGGGCATATGCTGTAAACTTGCCTTATTACTGGTGATGTTATCATTGATCATTGGATTAGGACAGTGTCTACCAGTCTTCTTCATTGTAAAGTTATTATTTTTCCTTTTCCATACTCTATTTTCTCAACTGAGGATGTTTTTACATCCCCCAAAGGACATTTTGCAATGTCTGGAGACATTTTTGTCATAATTAGAAGGATGCTGTTGGCATCTACTGGATAGAGGCCAGGGATGCTGCTAACCATTCTACAATGTACGGGACAGCTCCCCACAGCAAAGAAGCATCTGGTCCAAAATGTCAATAGTGCTGAGGTTGAGGAACCAGGGATCTGAATAGACATTTCTTCAAAGAAGAAATAAAAATGGTCAACAGATATATGAAAAGGTGCTCAACATCACTAATCATTAGGGAAATGCAAATAAAAACCACAGTGATATATCACACTTGATCTTAGCCAAAAGGCCGAGAAGCGATAAAAACCACAGTGATATATCACCTCACACCTGTTAGAATGGCCAGTGTCGGTGAGAGTGTGGAGGAAAGGGAACCCTTGTACATTGTTTGTGGGAATGTGGATTGGTGCAGTCATTGTGGAAAACAATACAGAGGTTCCTAAAAAAATTTAAAGTAGAACTTCCATATGACCCAACAATCCCTCCTCTAGGTATATACCCAAAGGAAGTGAAATCATCACTTTGTAAAGAAATTCACAATAGCCAAGATATGGAAACAATTCAAGTGTCTGTCTATGAATGAAAGGATAAAAAATGTGACACACACACAATGAAATATTATTTAGCCTTAATAAAGGAGATTCTGTCACTTGTGACAACATGGAAGAAGCTAGAGGGCACTATGTGAAATAAGCCACATGGAAAGAAATATATAGCATAATCTCACTTATATGTGGAATCTAAACAAACAAACCAACAAACAAAACATGAGAAATTGAATACACAGAAACAAAGAGTAGAAAAATGGTTACCAGGGATGGGGAAAATGGGGAGATGGCAACCAACGGGTGCAAAGTTTTAGCTATATAGAATTAGAGACCTAATATATAGCAGAGGAATATAGTTAATAATATCATGTACTTGTAATTTGCTAAGAGAATAGGTTTTGGGTACTTTTACCACAAAAAAGGTAACTATGTGAGATGATAGATATGTTAGTTTTCTTGACTGTAGGAATCATTTTACCATGCATATGCATATCAAAACGTTGTACATCTTAAGTATATAAAATAAAAATAATAAAATCAGCATGAGTTTGTATTAATATCACCAGCTATAATCGAACAGTATAGTGTTCATTCTAGCCTCCCTCCCTTGCTTATTTATAACCTTGTTCTGATGGTGAGAAATCATTATGTACAATATATTTTAAAAGAAGTTCAAGAATTGCTAACCCATACCCTTGTGAGAAAAAAAACCCAACTAGTGTAGGATGTGTGCGTATAGCTGTTTTTGCATTTATCCTTATAGTATCCATTATGTCCATATTTTTCTAACCCCTTTCAGTGAAGTTATGTCATACATTTGTATTGAAGTTAAATCCATCTGTCACAGTTTGTATTCAATCCTGGGATCCCCAACATCTTGGTTATTTTGCATTAAAATAATTAATACAGTTAAATTTGTTCTTTGTGACATAGAGTTCTGTGGGTTTTTCTAAGTACATAGAGCTATGTGTACACTGCTACAGTACCATACAATTCCATCATGCTAAATATTCATTTATGCTGTCTCTTTGTAATCAATCCCTCTACTCCCTCAGATCCCCTGTCAACTTTGATTTATTTTTTTCCCTATAGTTTGGACTCTTCTGGAATGACATTTGAATATAACTTCTTTCACTTAGAAAAATGCATTTAAAATTCATCCATGTTGTGTGAATCAATAGTTTATTCTTTAAAATTGCTGAATAGTATTATTCCACTGTATGCATGTCCCACAGTTTGTGTATCCATTCACTGTTTGAAGGATATCTTGCTTATTTCCAGTTTGGGGCAATAGTGAATAAAGCTGCTGTATACATTTACCTAAATGTTTTTGTATGAACATAATTTTCAATTCACTTGGGTAAATATCAGGAGTGAACTTACTGAGTCATATGGTAAGTGCACATTTAACTTTCTAGGAAACTACCAAATTGTTCTCCAGAGTGGATGCACCATTTTCCATTACCATAAGCAATGAATGAGAAGTTGTGTTGCTCTGCATTCTTAGGAACATTTGGTGTTATTAAGTTTATTTATTTTAGCCATTTTAATAGATGCATATGGACTCTCATTGTGGTTTTAATTTTCTTTTCCCTAATGACTAATGATTTTGAGCATTTTTATATGGTTATTTGCCATTCATATATCTTCTTTCATGAATTTTCTGTTCACATTTTTTGGTACATTCTTTGATGGGCTGTTTGTTTTTTTATTGTTGAGTTTTAGGAGTTGTTTATATATTCTGGATACAAGTCCTTTATTTGATGAGCAATTTCCTTTAAGTCTGTGACTTATCTTTTCATTCTCTTAACAAGGTCTTTCACAGAGCCAAAGATTTTTTAAAATTAGACATTTTATGTTGAGGTAATTGTAGATTCACATGCACTTGTAAGGAATTATATGGAGAAATTTTGTATACCCTTTACTCAGTTTTCTCCAGTATTATCATCTTGCAAAATCATAATACAACGTTGTAACCCAGGATATTGACATAGATACAGTCAAGATAAAGAACATTTTAATCACCACAAGGGTCTGTCATATTGCCCTTTTATAGCCACACCCACTTTCCTCCAGATCCCAACCTTGGTAACCACCAATCTGTTTTCCATTTCTACTGTTATGTCATTTTAAGAATGTCATATAAATGGAATCATATATAAAGTTTTTAGAAATTGGCTTTTTATTATATTTTTAGGTCAAATCTGTGTGATAGGAACTATTTTAAATCTTCATTACACACATGTGAACACTAAACCTCAATTGATTAAGTGCCAAATTCATGCAACTTGCAGGCAGTTGCTGAGATATGAGCTAAGGTGTTGCAAACTGACATAAGACAATTTAGTAGTTCAACAACTGTCAGGTCATTTTGGAAAATATTGGAGGCCTCATAACCTTTCTACCTAGTGATACATTACAGACAAGGCAAGTCTGAGGCATGTACAAGCATTAATTAATAAGTAGGCCTAAATGGTCCTGCCACCTGTTCCTGAGAACTTAGTAAAATCCCACTGTGCCCTTGGGCACTGTGCCAGTTAGTAATTTATTACCTCTTAGCTCCAAACCCACCTTTCTTTGTCTACTTTGTGATACTGGAGTTTAACCCTTTAGACTACGTTTCTCCTTTGCCACCTAGTCCATGTTAAGCTCTGCCAATCGTGTGCACTAGAGGAAGGACTATGAGGTGAGAGATGGAAGAAGAGACTTTTTCTTCTTCTACTGTGCTATTTTCCAAGTGGCAGCAAGCAGATCAGTGTATGTAGAGTCCCAGCAACCTTCACAGTTCAGCAGTGGGCTCCCTCTGGCAAGCTTCTTTGTCACCACAGTGGCTGCAGCTCTCACAGCTCCCCAGTAAGTGCCCCCACTAAATTTCTTCGTTGTCACAGAAGTGCAGCATGTCTCTGCAGCAGCCACCACCTCTCTTCAGAAATCTGAATTTCAGCCTTGCAGGGACTCTCCCTCTAAGTTTCTAAGTTCTTTCCTTAGCCCTAGTCCTAGCAGCTAATTTCAGTATTAGCTACCTTTGCATGCCTTGGGATTCTCTTTTACCCCTTTTAATAATTAACCGCCTTTTACCTAATTACTAATTCTTTGTATTAAATTTTCCATATTCAAATTACTAGTATGAATTCTTTCTCCTCAGTGAACCTCCAGGAACTCTATCAATTTCCTTGCATAAAAGGGTTTTCCCAAGGCCAACACAATACATCCTGAAAACAGGAACTGCCAACTTCTAGTCACATCATGCAGCAGAGTCTTCCTTTTGAAGCCAGACTCTGGAGCAAAGTGAATTGGTTCAGGACTTATGATGATATCCTTCAAGGGTTACTACACTTTGTTCAAGGAAGAGTGAACTGATACAGGCTTTCTATTCAACCACATATTTTGAACAACACTTATTTTTATCAATGATATTTTTCTAATACCTTTTCTGACAATTAACAGTCTCCAGCCTAGGCTTATATAATACTTTTTGAAACACTTGCTCTACACCACTTTGGAGTTTAGACCCCTGATTTAGGGTCCTCCAATTGCTAAATGTTCATTAAGCTGTCATGGAGTGTGGATTCCTGATCAAGAAACTTTATATGGTAACTAACTACCTCTACATATAGATTTAATGGTACCTTATACACTCAAATACATCAACCTGTTTGTATTAACATATTTTTAAATAAATCACCATAGCAAGCCTGCTGTTTAGCACTATGCTTGACAGGAAATGGGATATCGCAATGACTTGATTTATCTAAGCTGGCTGAGAATATAACTCAGTTTGGCATGATTCTTTTTCTACAGCAGGGGTCCACAAATTGTAGCCCATTGGCTGAATCCAGACCAACACATACTTTTCTAAATTTTTACTGGATCGCAGTCATGCCCATTCATTTATATATCATATATGGCTGTTTTTGTGCTAAAAATGATAGAGTTGAGTTGTTGTGACAGAGTCACAAAGTCTAAAATATTTACTATCTAGCCCTTTATAGACAAGGTTTGCTAACCTCTGGTTTAAAGTCATGTTTAAGAAAAGGTCTTGATTATCATCATAAGAGCACTGAAAGCCACTAACTTTCTTTGTTGAAAATTATAAGGAATAATGGTGAAATGTAAGCATAGACTTCATTTATTTCTAGTTTATGTTACCAATAAGTGTTCTATTTGATGTGATAAAACAAATTAGTTCTGAAAAAGCCTTAGAGATATCTATTCTCATGCCTTCTTTTTCAGAAGTGGAAATTAATGTTCAAAAAAGTCTTATAGAAAGGCAGTAGTGAGATTCAGCTTGCTAATTTTTACTGAGTACATTTCTCATTCTACTACATGGTGCATCACAAACTACTCCTTGAAGATACAGGAAACCACAGAACAAATGTGATTCATCTCCCTAGTTCCAGGATCCCCTTGCTTTGTGACATCAGACAAGTTGCTTAACCTCTATGTGTCTTAATTTGTCATCTGTAAATTAGATTGATATATGTATCAATTAAGCCAGGTACAATGCTTAAAACAGTGCCTGACACATAGTAAACATGCATTAAATGTTAGCTATTATTAGTAGTAGTCCCAAAGTATTATTACCATTATTGTTATCTGTCCCAATTTTAGTTAAAGATTTGGAAGAAATAGACTTTAAAAATTTAAAAATATGTGAACATGTTATTGACTAGAATGTAATATCTACATGAATTTGGAAGATAAAATATAAGATCTCAAAGTGATATATTAAAGTCTGCCCCCCACCAACCTTGGGGGAAACTGGCTGAAATAGTCGGAGAAGTTCTGTGCTCTACCCTGTTATCTCTCATTCCTAACTGGCCACAAGTCCACTGACTCCAATATCTGTGTGATTCCTGCCTCTGTAGAAGGGCTTCATGGCTCCAAATTCATCTCTAAATAAATCTTCACGTCCCTTTGGAGCTGCTTGTAGAAGCTCTCCGTATCTGTTAAAGTGAGCTGACTGAAAAATTGTGGTTATTGTTTTTTCAAGAAATTTGCCTAATGAAGGGACTCACCTAGAATTTTGCAGTTTGACTCAGGAATGATGCAAAACTATCCCATTCTTCTTCTGGTGCTGGTTTCTTAATTATACACTGCTGGGGGAATACATGGTAAATAGTAAAGGCCCTCTTGGGCCCTTTATGCCAACACAATGTAGGGAGTGAGTTGCCTTGTTATTGCTTATTCCAAAATTTCCCATCAATGTGATTAATATGGATAGAGCTGTCAACTTTCATTTTCACTTAATAATAAAACAAGTCTAACCTTGTACCTATGAGGCTAACAGTTTGAGAGGCAGATGAAATAAAATTGGGATTTCATTAAAATAGAGTATATTATGGTTTTATAAATCAGAAACTCAAAATGTATTGTATTAACATGACTATGTTTTCCATTTGACTAAATAACAAATTGATCAATTTTTAGAAATGTCTAGACATAAGCTTTAAATATTGGGACAAATTGTCCCCAGAATGTTTGTTGACAGTGTAGAAAGGGTGTAAGGGTAGGAAAAATATTGATATTGCAGAAATCTCTTAAAGGCAACACTTCTAGGAAATGATTGGATAAAACAACCAGATAATTCGTTATGAGGCGATGAGTATAAAAGCAAAACAAATGAATATTTGGGATTGTGGAGTAGAGCTTGTCATTTCCTGAGGACCCTCTATTTGCAAGGTGATATGTCAGAAGCTGAGAATGCAATGTTAAATAGGCAAAATCCTTGTTTTGATACAGCTTATGGTTGAATGGAGGAGAAGACAGACAAGAAAGTAATTCCATAGTTTAACCTGGGTAAGTAATAAGATAGAGACTTCCCTGAGTTTATAGGAGCACATGAAGGAGGAGCATGTAATGAGGCTGGGGATGGCAAAGGAAGGTTTCTTGGAAAATGTATCATTTGAACTAAATTTTAAAGGAGAAATATATTATCTATATGTAACAGGCCAAGTTTTTGAATAACAAAGACCACTTCACCCACATTACCCTATGATATATGCAAACTTATGCTTGCTAGGGAAAGTAGAGGCAAATTTGCATTGGGCATAGGCAAACTCCCAGCAAAGAAGGGATAGATCTCAAAAAATTAAACGTAGAATGAGCATATGATCCAGTATTTCCACTTCTTGGTATATACCTCAAAGAATTGAGAGCAAGGACTGGAATGGCTATTTGTATACTCATGTTCATAGCAGAATTATTCACAATAACCAAAAGATGGAAACAACTCAAACATCCATTAATGGATGAGTGGATAAATAAAATGTGTCATATCCCTACAATGGGATATTATTCAGCCTTAAAAAGGAAGGAAATTCTGACACATGCTACAACATGGATGAACCTTGAAGATATTGTGCTAGGTTCAAGACGCCAGACACAAAATGACAAATGTATGATTACCTATATTATTCAAATGTATGGAGACAGAAAGTAGAATAGGGGTTACCAGGGGCTGGGGCTGGAGAAATGGGGAGTTGTATAATGGGTATAGAGTTTCGGTTTATGAAGATGAAAAGTTCTGGAGTTGGATAATGGCAATAGTTGTATCAATGATGTGAATGTAATTATGGGTACTTCATGGTCAAAAAAATAGTTAAAATGGTAAATTTTATGTTATGTACATTTTATCACAATAAAAAAAGATGTTGACTCCAATGCCTTTCCCTTTTCAGATATGATTTTATTAAGACATCTTTGATGTTTTGGATAAGATGGTTCTAAGTGATATCAGTAGGCAGGAACAAAGACCAAAGGTCCCATAAAGTAAAATTCACCATGAAGGAATGTGGAATATGGACTGGCAATCCAGGTTCAGCATTGGAACCTGCATTCCTCTTTGAGAGGAGAGGATGCTTACAGCACAATACATTGGGATGCTGAAAACTGCGGATGCTGAAAACTGCTCCTACGCCGTAGGTACGCTTTTAGATTAATGGCTATTTGAGAGTGTGTGAGTATAAAACAGAAACTTCAGGCCATGGTTGTGATATTGATAACCACCTCTGATCTTAACTCTAGGGGACAGATTTTAGTCTTATACTTTCTTTCTCTAAAACATGGAAAGTTACTGCAAGATCAGCACTGAAGCCATTGCAGTGATAAATAGGAAATAAGTTGACATGCAGGATGGTTTGCTTTCAACAATGTGTCCATGGCAGCACATTTGCCTGTTCTATAAGGTGCTTGAAAGAACTAGGGTTGATCTGGTGGAAAGCACGTGGGTGGTAGCAATGCTGATATTTTGGTGTTAGTAGTGACAAAAAATCTCTTTGGAATTCCTGAGTTTTGGAGCGTAGTCCTTGGCATGATGGCATGATCCACCAGGTCTTCCTAAAGCAAGCAACCTTTAGTGGCAGTGTTAGCATTCTCCAGTATCAAGGGGACGTACCAGATTTGCAGATTAAGAGGCCAGGTGGGAGCTACTAGAAATGAAGAATGGGATTATCCCAGTAGGAATATCCCTGGAGTAGAGAGAAGGGAATTCTGAAGGCGACCAAATGGGTACTCAGAGTCATTTTGACTTTTAAAGTTAAAAGTATTGCAGGATACAAAATAATATATGCACAATTATTACCAAGTCTATAAATATGCATATAAAATATGCACCTAAAATTTATCAAATGGTAACAATGATTGCATGATAGAGTTGGAATTATGTATTATTTTACTTTCTATTTTCCAAATTCCTATAATATGGTTTTATATATACATATATGTACACACACACACACACACACACACACACACACACACAGTATTTGATCCAAGGTTTGTAAAGTAGTGCATAGCTGTTACTGAGAGACAGAAGAGATAAGAAAAAGTTTCTAAGCAGAAGCAACATTTATGAAGACAACGGTAAAACCATTTGATCAA
>CAUYSK010031349.1:0-35581 GCA_963575035.1 Avahi laniger
GTCATGCTCATTAGATGGTAATGAGCTCTAGATCAGTTAAAGTTTACTAGGAATTTTTACTGTGTATCTGTAGGGAGTGGGTTCTGTGGCCAGTGAATGCACCAGAGCAGGCTTCCAGGAGTTGAAAGAAGAGACAGGTGGCAGCAGGGAGATATGTTTTTTATTGTTGGGGCAGTTGCAGCCATGAGAGAGCTGTGAGAATATGGCGACCGCTTATATAAGGCTCAGAACAATAGTGGCAACATGCCATGGGAAAGCGTGATCACCTGGGTTCTCATAGGAGATAACACCTTGGTTACGTAAGTGTGTTGAATCATGCCTTCCCAGAAGGTGGGCAAAAGATACGCCAGCAATTACTTCATTTTGGACTAAGAAACCTATTGCCTACACAAATGAATTTCCCTTACAGTATGTTCCCACCAGGGAACAGTTCCTGGGCACAATTTGGTTCCTAGCTATGATTCGGTTCCACTCTTTGCCCTTAGCCATTTCCTTGCCACCTGTTTACCTTCTGGTAGGTGGATAATTAGGATCTCCGGCTCTTCTCAGACAAGGGTTCAGTGCTTTGGTGCTTTCAGCAATTGCTCCACCTGAGAAGAAGGATAAGGGTGGGCACTCCATTTTGGTGTTGCCCAGCCTTAAATCTTATCCCAAGAAACTGCTACACCTGGGGAAAGAGGGAATGCTTTATCAATCTAGGAATTTCCATCCTATGCATAATTAGATTTAGAAAGTGACCTAGAATAACCTAAGGGTAATTAATATGCCATTAGCTTGAATTTGCATTGCAGTTCACCCCCACCTTTGCCCATGGGCTTTCTTGGAGTGTTTATAGGCAGATGGAATTTTGAAGACACCTGTTGATTATTTGATAACATTCTATGCCTCCCAGGAGCCCTCCTCCAGACTGGGCTAATAAAAATGAAACAATCCCAGAAGTCAAGAGTAAGTGAGTGGGTTAGTCAGTCAGTGAGTTGGTCTGTCTCTCTCCACTTGCAGAGACAGACTCATTTTATTCTACAATAAAGAGCTGCTCTTGTGAAGCTGCTCCCTGCCTGAAGTTACTCCATTGTATTGGCCTTGCTGGTGATTTTTCCAAGAAAGGAGTCAGAGACCTAGACAATAGTCTGGACATAACACTTTGATGTTTCTGGTCATTTTTCAGCCAAGAGCACACTAAGAACCCAAAGGCAGACTCCCATCCCGACATCTTTCATGTCAAAATCCAGGATTCTGACATTTTCACCAAACCTGACGTTAACATTATGGAAGTCAATAAAATTTCTGATTCATGATTTAACCATTATTCTAGACTCATTCAAAGGTTTTTTTTTTTCCCTCTAAAACCTCTTATTTATTATATTTTATTTCTGTGGTGAAAAACCCAGGGATAGTAACAGTGGAATTACTAAAACTCTCTAGGGCCAAAAGCCAAAGGGAATAGAAAGCTAACCAGAATGCAGAAAAGGAGACTCATGTAAAGATATTATCTTATGAGAAGCAGCGCCATTTGGCCATAAGATACAAACAGCTATATGTAAATTTACAAGGAGAAACCAGGTGAATCAATACCCTAAATTTACTCATCACTCCCTCCAGTTTCCAGCTAAGGATATATATTGGCCAAAGGCAATCGGAAACTCAACAACAACTAAGCCCATGGATATAGTAAATCATGTTAACTTTGGGGGCTCTTTTAAATTTATAAACATGTTTTATAGCTTTATATTATATCATTAAGTTTTCTGATGGCATATCTAATCCGTTTCAAGAATCCTCCATGCATGTACATTTCAGTTGACACAAAAATTTTTTTCATCATTTATTTTCATTTTATTACAAAATTTTATTCAACGCGATACTCATCACTAAGGGTTATTATTCACCAGCTTCCTTTAGACTAAAATATTTCTTAGAATAATTTATAAAAAATTTGTGTGCAATAGTCTAGAACATGGCAGAGAAAATAATATACTGAGATGGATAAAATGAGTAAGATTTAATGAATTTATTAGGTATAAAATTGTGAGCTGGATGAAGTACCCAGAGTTTGGCCATGGTAGGAATGCATTACCACCCTAGTGATGGAAAAGGAAAGAGGTAAGCTCAATTTGTTCTAGAGCCATGAAATGGGAAAAATTGTGGGAGTTGTTGTGGAGATAATCCAGATACTCTTGAAGATGTGGTAGCAGAGAGGGAGGACAACAGGAGAATTTACCATGTTTCCGCTCTCCTTTTATCATATGATTTCTTCTAGTGCTCTTTGTTGGCTAAGTTCAGCGAGAAAGAAACCAGTAAAGAATTCTACTGGGGAGCCTCCCAGGGCACAGGGTGAGGGAGCAATGGACAGAAAATGGATCTGCCTGAGTAGAAAAGTGTGGGAGTCCTTGTATTATTAAAAAATTTCTTCACTTTCAAACACATGTTAATAACAAATTTGGGGGGTATAGAATTTTTGTCTTAAATATCAATTAATTTCTTTCAACTTTCATGTAACTCCCATTACAGTTTTCATGAAAGTTATGATATCTTTTTTATTTTTATGTAAACTGTTTCCTGTGAATACATATATGACTGTTTTTATCTATCCATTCCCTCAGCCATCTCACATGCTGTAGCAATCATCTACAGGAAACTCTTAGTTATCTTCCTTTCATATAAAGGGAAGTGATTTATCAAAAGTTTGCAAATCTGTACTTACCCTAGCTTTAGCTACATGAGAAAATTTCTCCTAGAACTGTAAACAGAAAGAAGACTGTTATGTCTTTTCTCCACTAGCTGAAAGAATCTAATTGGCTCACACATTTGAAAACCTCCCCCCTCCCAGCTATAGATCCTACCATACCTGCCACATCTCTATATAGTTTCTCCAAAATATGAAGGATAAGATATTCAGGGAATTCCCTTAGGACTTCATTACGGTTACCACATTTCTTGCTGACTGAATAATCCCAATATATTGGAAGTGAAGCGAAAATCACAGAACTCATGTAATGAGTGTTTGAGAATTAGTTTTCTATAAGATAGTAATTATCTATTATAATTACCTTAATTAATAGGTCCTAAAGTGGGTATTTATCATATTAATCAATCACCTAAAACTGAAATCTCCTTTATATTTTCCCGTAAGTTTTACAGGAGAGGAAAAATCACCTCTCCTTCAAAATACTGAAAATACTGTCCTCAATTTTTCCAGCCCACCTGTTTCTATGGCAAAGAATACAATTTAAGTTTGTTTTTGTTGTTGTTTGTTTGTTTTGTTTTGTTTTGTTTTTCCCAACTAGGATTACCCATCCTGGACTTTAAATCAAGGGCTAAGGGCTAATCAATCTAGACACCAGGGAAGTCTCTTTGGTGACAGTACATTGTCAATTCCAATGGTATCAAAACAACAGTTAGACATGGCTTGGGGTAATTTTTCCTTGCTTTTCAGTGTGTAGCATATACCCATTTTAACTTTCTATTGTATTTTATTTCATTTTAAATTTTTATTTGTATATATTTATGGGGTACAAGTATTTTTTGCTACATGGATATATTGTATCACAGAGGTGTCAGGACCTTCAGTGCATCCATCTCTGAAGCAATGCACATTGTACCCACTAAGGAACCTCCCATTATCCACCCCCTCCCACCTTCCCACTCTCTAAGTCTCTATTGTCCATCATTCCACACTCTACTTAAATGTGTACATATCATTTAGCTCTCACTTATAAGTGATAAAATATGATGTTAGTCTTTATGCATCTGAGTTTTTTCACTTAAAATAATGACCTTCAGTTCCATCCATGTTTCTGCAAAAGATAGGATTTTATTATTATTTTATGACTCAATAGTATTTCATTTTATATATACCACATTTTCTTTATCTAATCCTCTATTGATAGATACCTCAGTTGATTCTATATTTTTGTTATTGTGAATCACGCTGCAGTAAACATACAAGTGCAAGTCTTTTTCTTATATATTATTTTTTTTTCCTTTGGGTAGATAGCCAGTAGTGGGATTGCTAAATTGTATGGTAGTTCTATTTTTAGCTCTTTGAGAAATCCATACTATTTTCCATAGACACTAATTTACATTTCCACCAACAGTGTATAAGAGTTCCCTGTTCTCTGCATCTCAGCAACATCTGTCATTTTTTGTCTTTTTGATAAAAACTATTTTGATTGGTGTAAGATGGTATCTCACTGTGATTTCAGTTTGCATTTTTTGACAACTAGTGGTGTTTAATATTTTTTTATATGCTTATTGGTTATTTGTATGTCTTCTTTTAAAAATGGTTATTCATGTCCTTAGCTCACATTTTAGTGGGCTTATTTAGGGGTTTTGTTGTTGTTGTTCAGTTGTTTGAACAAGAATGTAAATTCTGAATATTAGTCACCTGTTGAATGTATAATTTGCAAATTCATTCTCCCATTCCACAGGTTGTCTGCTCACTCTGTTGATTATTTATTTTGCTGTACAGAAGCTTTATAGTCTACTTAAGTCCCATTGTCTGTTTTGTTGTTGTTGCTATTGTCGTTGCATTTACTTTTGGGGTTAGTCATAAATTCTTTGCCTAGACTAATGTCCGGAAGTATTTGCCCTAGGTTTTCTTGTGATATTTTTCTAGTTTCAGGTCTTATATTCAAGTCCTCAATCCATATTGAGTTTATTTTTATATACGGTGAGAGATATGAGTCTAGTTTAATTCCTCTGCATATTGCAATCCTATTTTCCCAGCACCATTTTTTGAAAAGGATATCCTTTCCCCAGTGTATGCTCTTGTTAACTTTGTTAATGATTAGTTAGCTGTAAGAATATAGCTTTATTTCAGAGGTCTCTATTCTATTCCATTGATCTATGTGTCTATTTTTATACCAGTACCATGCTGTTTTGGTTACCATAGCCTTGTAATATAATTTGAAGTCAGGCAATGTGATGTCTACAGCTTTGTTCTTTTTGGTTAGGGCTGCTTGAGCTATTCTGGCTCTTTTGTGGTTCCATAAAAATTTTAAATTGCTTTTCTTAATACTGTAAAAAATGACATTGGTATTTTGATAGAGATTAAATTGAAAATGTAGATTGCTTTGGGCAGTACGGTCATTATAATGACATCGATTCTTCAAATCCAAGACCAAGGGATGTTTTTCCATTTATTTGTGTCATCTACAATTTCTTTCATCAGTGTTTTGTAATTTTTCAGGTAGAGATCTTTCGCCTCTTTGGTTAAATGTATTCCTAGGATTTTTTGTTGTTGTTGCTAATGTAAATGGGATTGCCTTCTTGATTTGCTTCTTGGCTAGATTGTCATTGGTATATAGAAAC
The DNA here is from genome assembly GCA_963575035.1 of Avahi laniger. Taxonomy (NCBI): domain Eukaryota; kingdom Metazoa; phylum Chordata; class Mammalia; order Primates; family Indriidae; genus Avahi; species Avahi laniger. The sequence continues at coordinate 5,311 of CAUYSK010031349.1, forward strand.
ACTACTCATTTCTGTACATTGATTTTTTTATCCTGAAACTTTACTGAACGCATATATCAAATCTGAGAGTTTTTTGGTGAATTCCTTAGGTTTTTCTAGATATAAGATAATATCATCAGCAAACAGATAATTTGACTTCTTTTCCAATTTGGATGCTTTTTATATTTTTCCTGTTGCCTGACTGCTCTGGTGAGGACTTCCAGTACTGTGTTGAACAGGAATCTTACTGTGTGATTTTTTTATGATTTCTTTGGCAGTACACAGGGTCAATGACATGTGTTACGTCCTTGGTGGCTTAGGGTACAGTTATTAGCTGAGGCTGTGGTGAAGTTTTGCTGGGGACTTAGACATCAACTGAGCCAGTCTTCAGGCCCTGTTGGTGGCAGCAGTAGGCTGATTGTGCCTGTTTATATTCCCCAGAGCAACTTATGCTGGCACTGGTGTTAGTGGATCCTAGAGGGCCAATTCTTGGGCATTCAGGTAGTTTGCTCAGAAGCTAGTAGTGGGAGCAGTGGTCCTGTTATGTGGGCTATTTCTCTGGGAACTTGATGTGATGTGGATAATGGCAGCAGTCATGGTGGAGCAACTCATTAGAACCCAAGAAGTTGGTGTTGTTGGTTTCTGCAATGGGTTAGGCTGGCTACTCTCTAGTTTCACAACTGCCTGTAGCAGGACATGCATATTGTTTTAAGTGTGTTTAGGAGAGCTTGGTCTTCCCTGTCCCTTCTTGGCCTGTGTTGGCTGCAGTCACATTGCCTTAAACTTGGCCTGAGGGCAGGGCAAAGTCCAGAGTTAAACTCTCAAAATGGTACAGAGTGTGAGCCTGTGACTAGAGCAGGCAGGGCCCCTCTCAGGAAAGCAGCATGGGCAAGAAGGTGTGAGGGGTGTGGTCTGCTCCAGTCTCCATCTCACAGTAGCCTGTTGCAGGGTGGTAGGTATTATCCCAAGTATGCGTAGAAGAGCCTAGTTTCCATATCCCTTTTCAGCTGGACAGCAGCTGCTTCCATATCTGTCCAAACTCATCATGAGGGCAGGATGTATCCCAGTGTTAAACACTCAAAATGGCATCTTGGGCCTGCAACCAGAGATGATGGGGCCCTTTGTAGGCAAACAGCATGGGCAAGAGGCTGTGCAGAGTGTGATCCACTCACATCTCAGTCTGAACAACAGTTCACGGCAGGGTGGTGGTGACCTTGCCAGCAGTGCATGGGAATGCCTCTTATCCCTTCTTCCTTTTTGGAGCAGCACAAAGGTAACAGCTGCATCTGTAAATCCCCAGTATCTAGGCTCTCAGAATGACACACACCTGATGCTGCTCTAGGCTCAGATGCCTATGGGATTCACGTGGATTCCCTTTCTTAAGCAACATCTCTGTGCGATCTGTAGGCTACTCTCTATGTTAGGCCCAAGGCCTGTGTGGGTCAAGGAGTTCTCTCATAGCCCAAATCATAAAAGCTTATTTCAGATTGTGGAGCCCTTGGTGTTTCTTTCTTACTGTTTCTCCATGTCCAGGAGATTCTCCTGGCTCTCAGCGAGTCCCAGCTGAGCAAGATGCTGTGAACCGTCTCCTTAATTTTGATGCTCCCATCACTTCTCTGGTGAATCCTAGGTTCTCTCCACGATGATCTGTTTGAAATGTGAGTATCTGTTTACTATTCTGGTTCCTCTCCATAGAGGAGGCACACACTTCCTATGTCTAATAGGCCATCTTGATCCCATCCTCTCTAACTCTTTTATTTTAGAATAATTTTAGACTGACAGAAGGTTTACAAAAAAGGAATAAAGAGTTTTTTCATACTTTTCTCCAAATTTCTCCTGATATTAACATCTTACATAACCATGGTAAAATGACCAAAATGAAGAAATTAGCATTGTTATAATACTATTAACTAAATTACAGATTTTACTCAGATTATTCTGGTTTTTTCACTCAGGTCGAATCTTTGTGAATCCATCCTACTAGTGGCTGACTGCATCTTGACCAGGTGAGCTAGTGCTTTTGTCTCCCTGTATCTCCTTATCTTATGAATCAGTTGGTGAGTCTGTGATCATTAATTCTACTGAATTAAAAACAAAACAAAAAAGTGCATTTTTTGTTTGTGAGTTTTTTCTATTAGTTTATTTCTTTGTTTCACACTGGGATTGGCATCCTTTTCAACACAGTTCCTCCTGAATAGAAGCTGAAATTTATGTATTAAAATATCCTTTTAATAAATTTCTGTCCTATTTTCCTTACAATTTCCTACAGTATCTTTCAAATAATAATTCTGACTAACATGGCCCTGAGAAAAATAATACATATTTCTTAAGTATGGAATGTGAAATTTATTTTGATATAAAAAATGTTATAAGAGGATACTAGGTTTAAAATTTATAACAATCAGATAAATGTACCTGATGATAGGATGAGTAAAGAAATTGGAAATCTTGGAAAATATAAAGAGAAAACTAAACACCAGGCTTAAATGGGAATTAAACCGTATAATATCAAGCCAGGCCACAGTTAGGGATTTGATTCATAAGGAAGGGGGCAGATTAAATTGAAACCCTGGTAGGTGAAAACAAACAAGCTGATGTTTGCACATATTAATTCTTGGACAAATAAGTTATATTTGTTTAATATTTAAGTAAATATTAGTGCTTAGGGAAAAAGTCACATTCACAAATTTGAAGCTAATCACAAGAATATGACATTGATTGGCTCATTAACGTATTAAATTCTGTGACTCTATAATAGTTCTTCATTATTATATTTAATCCATTTAACAACTTTGTTGACATTATTCTAATTTTATAAACAAGTAAAGCACAGTTAGGAAACAGGCCTAAAATTATCTACTTATAGCATTTGTGTTCTGCACTAGTTGATTCTGAAGTTTTTATTTTGAATATACAGTTTATGTTCATTTCATTTTGTTTAGATTCATTAAACTAACTAGTGTGGTAAGTCCATGTGAATGGTATTTCCAATAAATGGTGCAGGTCAAAATAGAGTCTGGATAAATGATAACTTAATAATCTTATATAGAAGATTGCTCTCAAGTATTCTGCTACAAAAACTGAAGAAAAAGGCTGAATAAAATGCAATTACTAAGAAAAATAGCTTCACTGCAAAAATAGTTTCCGTGTTTGTCTACCAATGACTGTATAGATAGATTTTAAGAGATATTGCCATGTCTAAATTTGCCAATTATCATCAAATTTAAGAAAAGAGGATGAAAAAGAAAAATTAAACTATTTTACTTTGTATGCATGCTCTAATGGACACATATGTATATTATGCCATGAATGGATAAATATTAAGAATAAGAGGATATAGTATTATTGCATGGATTATTTAATGATTTTGAGAATCAATTTTTGGCTTTATATGGAGATTTTTCCTAACTATTTTATTCTAAATCAATAAATTCAACCAAACCTTTTTCTGTCTCATAATAATTGTGCCTCTGGAATCATGATGCTGCCACAAAGTGGAAATCAATATTGACCACTATGAGTTGTGGCTTATAATAGCAATGATTATTATGAGTTGCAGTCTATTAATAATATAGAACTTTTCATATCAAGAATATTAAGCAAATAATATGTTAAATTTCAGAACATACTTCATACAGGAGAAAATCAATTCCAGGGATGATTGGAGTTGAATTACAAGGCAGTTCTCTGAAGCTGAGAAGCCTATTAGAGAATGTTTGATTCAGAAAAAAGATGAGAAAGTTGAGGTAGATGAGCAGTATGCAGTAAAGAAAATCATCAGTAAGCTTTACTCTGCTGTCTAGAATATTGGTTCAACCCTAATGCTAGAGACAGAGGGAGAAAAAGATATACTGGCTATTATTTGAAAGGCAGCACCCTGGTAGGAATCTAGAGACAAGTTTTACCATAAATATTGTATAGGTAGATATTTGTCCATAAAGATGCTATTAGTGAATTTGGGGTGTAAGTTTGCAGCAGAAATAGCAGTCAGGCTGCCTTATAGTGGAATAGATTTGAGCAAATCATAATGGTAATAATGACTACATAGATATCAAGAATGGGAGGTGGGGGTTTATAGTTAGGAGTGAAGAGATTATAAACATAGTTTAAGAATCCTGCTAACCTAATTCTATTTAAATTTTAGAGTCTAAGCATAATAACCACAACTAATCATTGGGAAAATATTCATATGACTCTAACTGGACCTAAAGAAGACTAGGATAGAAATATTCTTCTCTTCTGTGTTTCCTTTTAATAAGGGGCTGGAGGGTGGTGAAAAATTTATTTTTAAGATACTCTTCCAAGACATAGCTACCATCCTACTTTTCTCTTCCCCAGGATTTTTTCATTCCCTGCATTTTCTTACCACTAGAAGGTAGTTATTTTAGAAGAAATTAGATGCGATTTGAGTTACTGGATCTTCTTTTTTATTTTCTACTTTCTTTCAATTCACCTCATAAGCTGATAAAAAATCTTTTTATTGTTTCTGAAATCATGATGAAATGTTACCAGGCATGAGTCAAAGTTCTCTAGATCATTATTGGTTCTTACTGATACTTTATCACCTGCTAACATATACTGATATTTTCTGCTATAGAACTCAGCATCTAGGTGATATGTGGTGGAATGAAGTCAAAATAGAAAGCATTATGTACACTGCATTCTTGGATTCTATTCTATCAATAAAACATTTATAACTGTGATTAAATGTCAGCTTTTTAAAAATTTTTATATTTACAATGAGGCATAATTCCTTTGTTTTTTATTTTTTTTTTCATTTAATAAGTCCTTTCTGGATCTACTGAATAATTTCAGCCATCAATGACTGTCCTATTATACAAAAGTTTCTACTTTCAGGATATTTAAAAAAATATTTTAGGCCGGGCGTGGTGGCTCACGCCTATAATCCTAGCACTCTGGGAGGCCGAGACGGGCGGATTGTTTGAGCTCGGGAGTTCGAAACCAGCCTGAGCAAGAGTGAGACCTCATCTCTACTAAAAAATAGAAAGAAATTATCTGGACAACTAAAAATATATAGAAAAAATTAGCCGGGCATGCTGGCATATGCCTGTAGTCCCAGCTACTGAGGAGGCTGAGGCAGTAGGATCGCTTGAGCCCAGGAGTTTGAGGTTGCTGTGAGCTAGGCTGACGCCACGGCACTCACTCTAGCCAGGGCAACAGAGTGAGATTCTGTTTCAAAAAAAAAAAAAAATTAATGTTTTTGGATATATTGAATAAATTGTATAATAAAGATGCATTTTTATTATATCTTATTATATCTATTAAGAAAAATACTACTATTTTACTTGTACTATGCTTTATTTGCTGTCTTTGTGTGCAAAGAAAGCTAAAAGATATTACAGGCGGCATGTCATGGTTTTATCTTCCTGGATTTTGCTTATAGTTTTACCACCTGGATGACAAAATATGTTTATGTTCAAAAAGGGTTTGCTATTATATTTCTCTTGCTTTTCCTAAATCAACATTTTGTTTACAGTTGCTTTTGTCTGTGTTCTTATAACGTGTTTATGGTTCTGGACTTAAGCTAGAGTCATACCAGATTGACAGACAGCATTGTTATTAAACATGAACTTCTATGACTAGATGGACTGGTGACACTTGCATATTATGTTTTTTTTTCCATTAGATATCAACATTGACTTATGGATGATTTCACTGAAAATACTTTAGTTACTGAATGCAATGCCTGACAAGAGAATCTTGTATATCAGTACACTAGAACAGTCTACCTTGAACACACTGATATTTTATTTATGCTGCACTCTCTTAGCTTCTCTAGGGAGGGTCTGTGTTTTTATGTTCAGTTTTCAATTCTTCCATTGATTTTGGCAAGACTAAGATACTCAGCCTAAAAATAGATTTTGCTTATGACTTAATTTTTTAAGATCTTTGCACCAGTCAAGAGCTAAGACTCTTAGTTATTGGACATAAAGTCAGGTAATATTACAGAAGTATGGTACGGTACAGTTACATTTAAACTTTGTGTATATAAAGTCACATGTGGGGATTATTAAATCTTGTCCCACATTCAGAGATTATGATTCACATGGTTGTGGTAAAGTTGAGGAATTCCCAGGAGATTTTGACGCAGGCTGCTGGAACAGTACTTCATAGAAAGGTATCACATTGGAGTAAGCATAAGGTTATCAGGTTACTCAAATCCAGATTTATTCTTAGCTTGAGGATTATATAATATTGTAGGATTTCTGTGAGGTTTAAAAGCCTGGCATAAACATTTAATAAAGGCTATTTTCCTTTCCATTAACTAGTATTTTGTTTAATTCAAGAAACATACTTTAATGTTGATTGCTTAAAAAGAAGCTCCTTCTACTTGAATTAAATAAATATGCAGACTTTGTTAGCTGAAAGACTTCTTCAATAAATTTTAACTAATATAGGCTTTTTGAAGAAAAGAGGTTTTACTTAACGTTATATATGTTCCTCAACATGTTTCACATATATTTATATTTTTAGCTTCTTAATTTGTGCCAGCTAATTGAATTTTTTATTTCATATCTCATCCTACATATATCATTTACACAGAATTTAAGAATTTTAATTTTCTTTTCATCTTTGAAACAATATATCAAATAATTCTCATGATTTAGAATAAGCACAGAACAGGAACAACTGTGTATTTTGATCAGAACATATTGAACTTTCCATAAAGGACTAACTAAACCTTTTTAATAGCTCAATTTATGAGAACACAATGAATACATTTTAGTTTTTACTAATGAGAAAAATAATACGGTCATAATTGAGAAATATAATGGTAAAGTGGGAGAGAACAATGTAATGCCTATGCCTACACTTCTGAAAAAATTCTCGCCAATTGAAGCTTTTTTAACCTCCTAATTATACTGTGATGAATGTTGTTTTGTCTAGCTTGATAGAGAACTATCACCCTAAGTACATAGCCAGCAGTCAAAGTTCAAATTCCTGACAGAGAAAAACTATAATTTTAAAGTTGAAGAAAAGCATTCACCCCTTCCCCAAGGATAAAATAATCTTGAAAATTAAAATAAAAGCGTTTCAGAACACAGTTGCTCATTTTCTAATAAAATCACAAAGTTGTTTGTATTGTAGAAAGCATTTTTGACAAAATTCTATATCTATTTAATGATAATATCTTAAGAGCTCAAGTCCTGAATGAGAGTAGATTTGGTTCACATTATTGAAGGAAAAATAAAGGAGAAGGATATACAGATAAGATGACACAGTACAGGGCAATAAATTAGAATAAAAGTGAAAATAAGAAATCCAGAATATGAGTCACCCTAAAACTCAAATAACAGACAAATCAACATCAAAATGAATTGTAAAAATGTCGAAATGCATACCATTAATTTTTTTCAGATTATTTAGAAATAAATATTAACATAATACTTTTATGAAAGGATCAAAATTCTTCTATGCTGAAAAGTAGTAAATCAGTTTGCTCTTACATTAAAATATTATTATTAAATATTTTCTGGTTTCCTAAGTAGTAAATGTGGAATTTAGCACAAAATATGAAGAATAAAAGGAATTTGCATACTCTAAAATAAGTAAATAAGCAACAATAATGGGAAGGAGCATTTCTTACTTCTCTTTCCTATTTTTAATGAATGATTCACTGCACCACATTTTAAAAAGGAAATTTTTGTGCTTAGCTCTTTAGTCTGTTGATAAGTTGACATCCTCATAATATAACTTATGATTACTCATAATCAAAATCACAATAAGGCATGGACTGTACTCAAAAGAGAAAAAAACTCTTATAAAGTTAGAAATTGGTAGAATACTTTGTCAATGTTACTTCAAGAGTTTTTCTGGTATGCTGCCACTGATCAAGCAATCATATAACATCTCTCTGTATGCCTGAAGTAGAATTAGATTCTTCTGGGGATCAAAGATATACCTGAGTTAACAATATAGGTTAAGAAATAAAAGCATATTCACTTAACATCATTCATTGGATATTTACAAAGCATCTTATGGAAATGATGATTTAACAAGTCCTGATATAAAGGTCTCCAAAATAAGGGACAATGCAGTGTTCAGGAATTACTCTTAAAAGTGAAGCACATATTGTTTTTGGTCTTGAATTAATACATGTAAATCTATGCAAAGAATATAGGAATGAAAGGATTATGACAGTGAGCCAGAAAATCAACAAATTTTCAAATTTTATAAAGTGGTAGTCATGTATTTGAAAGTTAAGTATTGAAAAATATTAATAGAAAATAGTTAAGGAGCATTATAAGTAAAATTATTAATTGATGACATTATTTGAAGTAGATTAATTTGTCACTTGCAGAAAGAACTGGAATGGTCAGAGACTAAAAAAATATAGGAAATTTATTGAAAAGGTATCCAAATAGGGGAAAGAATCTATCCTAGAAACAAGAATGCTTACAACCTCTTCATAATCTCACCTTCACGCATTCAACAACTTGTATTTCCATCCCACTTCCAGTATCTTCTTCCCAATAATCTTTCAACAACCTTAGGATTCCCATTCTATTTGACCTGATCAACTTTCAGTGTTGTTCACTCCTTTGATATTCTTGCTCCCAGACATCAGCATTTGACACCTTTCCTTTTCTTTTCTTTTCTTTTCTTTTCTTTTCTTTTCTTTTCTTTTCTTCTTTTCATTTCCCTCACTCCCTCGCTTCCTTCCTTCCTTCATTCCTTCCTTCCTTTCTTCATTCCTTCCTTCTTTCCTTCCTTTCTTTCTCTTTCTTCTTTCTTTTTTTCTTCCAGCTTAACACATTCTCATTCTTTCCTTCTATCTTGCTAACTGCTCTGTCTTGTTCTAAGTTTACTCTGAAAATTCCCAAAGGGCCTCCAAATTTATAAAGATTCCTCAAATTTAGTTATGTCCTCTTTTCTTTTCTATCTAGATATTAATAATGTCATCTAGCCTAATGACTTCAGATATCATATATTTGCTAACACTCTGAAATATATATCTGTAATCTATACTTTTGCTCAAACTCCTAACTGCATGCACAGAACCTCTACATAAAATTCCGGTAAATATTTAGACATAATTTTAAAATCTGAACTCTTGATCCTACCTCTCAAACCAGCTCTCTCCCCTCATCCCTAAGCTTTCTGCATCTAAAGACTTCACCTTCAAATGCAATCACATAGGGGATTAGGGCTTCAACATATGAAATTTGGGGGTATGTAGTTCAATCCATAGCATTATTATGCTGTACATAAATACAAATGAATTAAATAGTGCTACATGTGTAAAGATAGATTACAGCTCACATAAATAATTTTGAAAGAAAAAGCAAATTTCAGAAAATATATATATTACAATTAGGCTTCATTTAAAAACATGTAAAGTTATATGTATGTTTATGTGTGTGTGTGTATGTGTGGGTGTAAACAACAAATTTAGGACAATGCTTATTTGTATGATGGAAAAAGAAAATTGTACCTGGGAGGATGATGGGAATTTCAATGTATTGGTAGTATTTGGTTCATATGCAAATGTTAAGTACACACTTTTGTCTTAAGTTGAATTATTTTAAAATAAAGATAAGTCTGGATAGCACTTTTTAAAATGTGGAAAAAACCATGGGGAAGGACATTTAATAAGAAATCTTTTTTTTTTCCTCCTCTATATTTTTTCTTCATGTGTTCCAAACTAGCTAATCTTACTCCTTTGCTTCAGGAACATATCTTCTTCTTTTTTTTTTTTTTTTTTTTGTAAATAAATATATAGAGCTTCTTCTTTTTGCTTGTGATTGCCTGAAATCACTAGAAAGATATAAATAAGTCACCTATAAGTGACATAATTAGAGGTATCTGCTCTACCCAGGGTTCAGCTAGGGACACATCTCAATTAGTTCCATGGAAGTTGACTTTGTCCTGGAGTGGGGAGAGGCTTGGTCTGAAGGATAAAAAATAAACAAACAGAAAAAGAGATTATTTGACTAATCCAGTTTTATCCTGGGCAACAGATCTCTAAACTAACAGAAAAGATTTCCTTAAGTGTAACATAATTGGCCAGAGCCTGAATGTCAAGGAATTCTATCAGCTTGGATCATAGTCATTTTTGTCCAAATCCACTGGGAACAGTGACAAAATATTTACTAATCTACTAACTTTACCTCAGTTTATTTGAGAAAGCCTCAGAATTCAATTTGATGTCAAAACAAATACAATATGATTTTCTTGCATATTCAAGTCTATGGACTAAAATTCATAATTGCCATATTTGCATTTAGCCAAAATAATCAAAAATGAAAACCTGCAATTTCTGAGATATTCATAGCTGTTTTCCATGACCTCCTACTGCGTACTTGCTGGAGAAGTGATTAGACATTCAGTTTGCATATCATTTTAGTTGTCTATGTTTTAACCAATATGATGAAAAGTTGTTTTGATTTCACATATTGAAGACTAATGTAGACAGTAAAAGCATACTTGAAACATTTGCAATGTTAGTATGAACTAAACATCTCCTGCCTCCTCTCTCTATTCTTCTTTCTGCTTTATATTTCAAGGATATCATCATGCTTTGCAAAATTCTAAATGTACCATTGAGTTAATGTTCTAAATAATCTCTTCTCTTTAAATTAACTTATTCATAAATACCACAATGAGAATATGCCCTTGGCAAAATTTATCTGATTCTATTTTTAAAAGTACGTAAAGTAGTCATAAATTAATTCTTCATTTTCTGGACTATAAATATATGACTAAGGCATTAAGAAACTTTTTATTAACCTCCATTAATTCAGTAGCTCTCTTTGAAAATGAATAAAAATGCAATCCTGCGGAAGTTTTATTAAAAGAGGTGTGAGAGAGTACATATGTACATATGTATATGCACATACAAATTAGAGTTCTAAAAAATAATATCATTACTTTGAGAGACTACTGAGAAAATAAATGGAGTCTGTCTTCTACTTAAGAGTTTTCTACTGTTTTCAATTGCTGAGTGTACTAGGCATTTACCAAGACACATTCACTAACTTTAGTGTTAAACTGAGCAATTTTTTAAAATCATCGTGAACTTTAAAAATCCATAGAAACTAATTCTTTGCTGTTTGATCAAATTGAAAGAGCCCAAGATTCCTTGAGTTATTGTATAAGAAGCCATGATTCAATTAATAACCATGGAAAAGTGTGTGATACTTTAATAGAAGTACTTTATTAAAATATTTTTGAATAGTAGCATACATAAACATGTTTGTATAAGAAGCCATGATTCAATTAATAACCATGGAAAATTGTGATACTTTAATAGAAGTACTTTATTAAAATATTTTTGAATAGTAACATATATAAACATGTTACCCACATGCAAACACACAAATACAATACAAACTATAAAAGTTTGTTTCTCTTCCAGTGACTTCCTTTCATTTATAGTAATTCTAAATACAATACCTTTTTATACCCTTTTATAATTCATAGCTAAAATTTCTTTTAAGTTAAATTGGTATAAATCTCAAAATTTAATCCATTAAGATTTGTAAAGGTTATAAGGATATATGGTAGAATCATATGGCTTTGTATGTATGATAAAATTAGTGGAAATTATGTAGTATTTGATATCTTAGAGTAACATTCTTCTTAAAACTGATTCAGCAAACAGAATATTTGCTTTACACATTTTTTAGTATGTCTAAACACTGGTGGTTTGTTTCCATATTTTGTTTTTCCTGCTTTCATCATGAGTAGACTTTTAACCTCGAACACACATCAGATAAAAGGAGGACCATAAAATTTATTATCTAAACTCTACAATTTACAAATGAAATACAAAATATTTAAATGACAAATTTATATTCTTTTTTAAAAAAATAGAAGTAGTTTTATCCAAGCACAATAAATCAATGTTCAAAATGTATTATTATTTTTAATGATTAAAAATAAGATTACAGAATAATTATTCTTGGTATATATTACATATGTTTATGGTGAAAATATAATTTATCATCTAATTATTGATTATTTTGAGAGTACAACATGATATTAATGATTACAATAAGACAACTCTTAAGGTATGCTCAATCTACAATATCAGTTTTTTACCAATATCTGCTTCTAGTACTGTATTTTGTAGTATGTATTTTTCTAAAAAATGTTTTTCCCCAAATTAAATTATTTTTATTATTTTCATAAAATTAGCAGATTTTCCCCATATTTTATAGGTAATACATTTGAAATTGTTGATTGTTTTACTTGACTATTGCATATAGACATAACATTTTTTTAAGTATTTTTAAATGAGAAACACTCTCTCTATAGGTGCTGAGGTAGCTGGTGAGCTCAGATAAAATTCTGTTTAGTAAAGGATATTCTGAATCCTCTTTTTCCCTATTAAAATTTGCATTTAAGCCTTAATATTTTTATATGGTGCTTTGGTGTTCACTTATACTATCATTCTTCTACATATATCATGCAATAAAATACTCACCAAACATTTCAGGATTTTGTGGCTTTTTTGAGTCCTCAGATTTAGATGTTACATAATTGTAGCCTTTCTTATTTTAATTTTACTTCAGAATTATATATATTAAAACAAGAATCTCATACAAAAAGTCCTATTTCAATTTGAGGTAACCAAAAGTACAATTCTAGATTTTCAAAGTTAAATCCAATTTAAGGCTCATTTTCTGATTTATTTATTTGGTTAATAAATTAAATAAACTTAACTTTTTGTTCCTATTTTGCCTTTTTTTGAGATAAATGTTACTGTTCTTTACTCTAGAAGCTTTAATTTAAATAACTTTTATTTCACAAAAGCTAGTAAAGCTGAACTTTTGGAGCTTTATTTCTTACATAATTTGATTAAATATTTCTGAAGCCTGATTTTAACATGCAACAAAATATAGAAAATTCATTTACTTAAAAAAGTGTAATAACATTATAGGAAACTTAAAGCAATTTACCAAATGATTCTTTAAATGCTAAAACATTTTTAAAATCAAATTGCGGGAGAGTAAGAAAGAAATTGTATACTGCTACACAGAGAATTTTTAAAATACATCAGTATTTTAAAAAAATGTTAGATTGGTACTTCCACTGTGGAAATAATTTATATTTGTGCATTTATTAAAGACAACTTTTATTTCCATTAGTATTATATTGCCACTTTTTAATAATAGTTGCAATAATGCATTATATATACAACACAACCAATTTCAAGTACATTTGTTTGTTCAAAGTTTTTTAATGTGGTAGAAATAATGCTTTTACTACAATAATGTGCTCTATAAAAATTGATCTACTATTCAAAGCATCCGATAGCATTAAAATAATTTGACTGTTTGTAAAGCGTTCCTCCACCACTGGGGCCAACACATCATCAGATATCAATATGTATTTTGTACATTCACAAGGATATTGGTACTGATGTAAATTATAAAGTCATGTGCCTATTTTCACCTGAAAATGATTGAATCAGAAATGAAAAGACCGGGAAAGGTTGAGGGAGGCAATGAAGAGAGATTGGTTAAAGGGTATAAACGCATAGTTAAATAGAAAGAATATGTACTAGTAGTCGGTAGTACAATAGGGTGACTATAATTAATAATATATTGTATATTTCAAAATAGCTAAAAGAAATAATGAGAACTGTTCCCAACACAAAGATAGAATACATGTTGGAGGTGAAGAGTATCCTAAATACTCTGATTTAATCATTATACATTGTATGCAAAATATCAAAATATCACCTGTACCTCATAAATATGCACAATTATTAGATATAGATAAAAAACTTTAAAAAAGGAAAAAATATATTATCAATACATTTATCTGATTCAGCATTTTGAGCCCCCAAATTACACTTTTTTCTAATGTTTTCTTAGCAACTCCCGCTCTTTAATATTTTTCATGGAATATCATCTCCTGCACTTAATTATGCAGGCATTTTCCTTGTGTCTTCTCATAAACGTTCCTCTCAACACCACTAGCAATTCCTAGAAATAACTGATGCAAAAATTGACTTTAATGAGGACTACCTTAAAGCCCTCTGATGTGAATTGATCAGCATATTTTTGCTAGATCTGGAATTCTTGGGAGGCATCAGGCTAGGATTTTCATGGTCTAAGATAAATATAAATGATTAATTGTCTGGGTCCAGAAAGTTGCCTTGGTTTTACTATACAGTGAGTTAGAAAATCTAGCTGTCTTATTAATATGTCCCAGGGCACTAAAGTGGCACCAGAAGATGAATTTAGGAGGAGTTTGAGACCTTAGCAAGTAGACCGTGGCAGGCTTTGCATAAGCCTATAGAGGTATCTATAAGAAAGAAAATTAAATTAAGTAATTACCACATGGCAAGAATATCTATATAAAGGTACTATGTAGCCTACAGCCTAGAGAGTAGAAATACAATGGGCCAATGTTTTTGGACCTTTTTTTCTTGGCAGATTTCTCACTCTAAAGAGACTGTTAAGACATCTTGAGCACAGTTAAATGAGGAATTAGAACTGTTATGGGAATTTGTTGCCTCTCATTTGGACCTTTCATTTTCTATATTCTTTTCATTTCTTATTTTTTTTTTTCATAATAAACCAAGTTTAGAGCAACCTTAGTCAAGTTTGAATGGTCACTTGACCAATCCTTAAATATATGTTGGGTTTTTGTATGCTTGGTTAATGTCACTATGCTTCGAGAGTTTTGTACTGAGAAGAGATATACATTGTTGAGTTTGTTAGACTTGCCTTTAGCTGAAGAATTGTTTATGTATTCTTAGTGAATTTTGTTTAACATTATGCACTTTGGAGTCAATCTGTTTCAAATCCCAGTTTTTCTTCTGTGTTTCTTTAGATAATGCTTCCTTGACTTCTTCCTCATAAAAGATTTAGTTGTCTCCTATAGCTACTGCCTTTGCCTATTTATAAACTAAAATTTTCAACAAAATACCAATATATAAAGAACATGAGTAAATCACAAGTGTACGAATTAATAAATGTTACAAAATGAGTATATAAATCAAATAAATATCAGGATTATAAATAGAAAATTAGCAGCACCCCAGAAGTACCCTTTTCTTTATCTCACATATACTACTACCTCAAATGTTATCAATCACTCTCTGACTTTTAACATTAAAATGCTTTTGCCTGCTTATGAACATTATGTGAATATATTCATATATACATTTTGCTATTTGTGGAAATCATAAATTGGCTTCCATCTAAGAACATATGTATTATATCTAGAAAATGAAAAATTGTATGTCAACATAAAGCAACTCATAAACATGAGAACACTCACTATGACTGACCTAATTGAATGTAATAATGTTGTCCATACAGTGAGAGGATATTTGGTAATATAGTTAGAATCTCATTATGCAAACTAAATAAGAGGTGATAGAGATTCATGTGACTTAATCTATTACATGAAGTTATATAGAAAATGCTTATCAGGATTTACTTTATTTGCATGTTTTCCTTTTAAATAAACCATTTATAATTAGCGTTATAACATGACATTAATACCTTCCAAATGTCACAGATATGAGAGAAATTATGCAACTATATATTACACATAGTTTTTCAAAATGTCTTTATAGTTAAACCAGGTATTAAAAAATAGTTTCAGACTATGCTATTTTTTGAAATTATAAGGCAAAATCACGATACTGACATTGTAAATGACTTTTAGAGGGCAGAAAACTTAATATCTCTCTTAGAGTCTATAGTTCACATTGCAACACATTTTCAAGGAAATGACCAAGTTAACCTTGGCTCTCAAGGTCTCTTTGTTTGTTTGTTTTTATTTTCTCTTCTACGTTCATATTATACTTGTAGTTCAAACAGTGAGTTTTGGAGCCACATGATAGTGTACATATCCTCAATTTAATGCATTTAGAAGTCATCACTAATAGTTTTTTCTTCAATGTTCTGAAAATGTTGAAATAACCTTAAAAGCTATGGGGTTATAGAGATCACTTACTTTTCTATGTCTCAATTTATCTGATTATAAGGTGACAACAATGTGTCCCATCTACTTTGGTCTTTGGAACTTTAAGTCTTAATGAGTGTAAAAAGTTTCTAAGAACTTTACAAGAAAATAGGCATGTAAATAATACTAATGACATGTCTGCCGGATAGTAATGTGAAATGTGTGAAACAGTATTTCCAAATATCAAAAAGGTCAAAATATTCACTTTTATCAGCTCTTAGTACTAAGCTCAAAGAAGATTAAAGACCCTTTTCTTTTGTGTAACAATCTCTGGAAGCTATTTAGATCAAATTTTTTAAAAAGAATGTGCCCAAAGCATAGAAGAAGTTTCCTAGCATTAAGAGAAAAATATATAAAAGTTTAATACAAACCTATAGAAATGATGTTAGAGAACATGATAAATAATGCTTTAAAAAAACAATTACCAAATCCCTCTGAAACAAAATGAAAATGGAACAGAAAGATCTGTCATCAAAAAAAGCTGGCGTCATTTAGAAATGTAGAAAATGGTAGGAGGAGTGCTCATATGATCTTTTGTTCCATCTTCTTTAGGAAGGAGCGTTATTTTCAAAATGGAAAGAACAAAGTAAATATATTGAGTATATCACAGGCAAAAAAACATGATACTCTGAATGATTTCAAATTCAAAGGCCTAAGGAAGTTAGAGTAGGTGATCTGTAAACCATCTTTGATAGTCCTTAAGCAATAGTAAAAAGGAAGACTTTTCAGAAAACTCCAGATAAGAAAATGCCCTAATTTTAGAATTAGAATACTCTCTTCTTTCCTCCTTTGGGTACTCTTGATTTCCTTCTCTTGCCTGATTGTTCTGGCTAGGACTTTCAAGACTATGTTCAATAGAAGTGGTGACAGTGGGAAAAAATTTGTCTGGTTCCAGATCAGAGCAGAAATGTTTTCAATTGTTCTCCATTTAGTATGATGTTGGCTGTAGGTTTGTCCCATATGGCTTTTATAATTTTGAGGTATGTCCCATCTATGCCTATTTTCTTAAGAGTTCTTACCATAAAAGAGTGCTGAATTTTGTCAAATGCTTTTTCTGTGTCTATTGAGAGGATCAGATGGTCTTTGTTTTTGCTCCTATTTATGGGGTAAATCACATTTATAGATTTGCATATGTTGAAGCATCTTTGCATCTCTGGGATGAAGCCCACTTTGTCACAGGGTATTATTTACTGTATGTGTTTATTTATTTGATGTGCCACTGAATTTGGTTTGCTAGGATTTTATTGAGAATTACTGCATTTATGTGCATAGGAGATATTGGTCTGTAGTTTTCTTTTATTTTTGTGTCATTTCCTAGCTTTGATGTCAAGGTAATAATGCTTTCTTGGAATGAGTTGGGGAGGATTCCTTCCTCTTCTATGTTATAAAGTAATTTCTGCAGTATAGGTATCAGTTTTTCTTTGTAGGTCTGGTAAAATTCAGCTGTGATACCATTTAGAATGGGACTTTCTTTTGTTGGAAGGTTTTTGTTTTTGTTATTGTTTTTTTTGCTGCTTCAATTTCATGACTTGACTGTTATCTGTTCAGGAGTTCTATTTCTCCTTGATTGAGCATAGGAGGTTGTGTATTTCCAAGAACTTGTCCATTTCCTCAACCTTTTCAAGGTTATGTGCACAGAGATTTTTACAGTGTTCAGAATTGATATTTTATATTTCTTTGGTACCAGCTTTAATGTCACTTTTTCATTTCTGATTGAGCTTATTAGGGTCCTTTCTTTTCTGTTTCTAGTTAATCTAGTGAGAGGCATGTCAATTTTGTATCTTTTCAAAGAACCAACTTTTTGTTTTATTAATCTTCTGTAAAATTCTTTTGTTATCAATTTCATTTAGTTCTGCTCTGACCTTAGTTATTTCTGTTCTTCTGCTGGTTTGGGATTGGTTTGCTTTTTCTTTTCCATTTCCTTGAGATAATTCATTAGATTGCTGATTTGTGATCCTTCTAACTTTTGAATGTAGACATTTTAAGGTTATGAATTTTCCTCTTAGGACTGCTTTTTCTGAATCCCACAGATTTTGATAACCTGTGTCACCTTTGTCATTTAGTTCAAAAAATCTTCTGATTTCCATCTTAATTTCCTTCACCCAATAAGCATTCAGCAGTAAGTTGTTTAATTTCCACTATCACTCTTTGCTGATGATATGATCTTATATCTAGAAAACCCCAAAGAGTCTGCCAAGAGACTCCTGGAATTGATAAATAAATTCAGCAAAGTCTCAGGTTACAAAATCAATGTACAGAAATCAGTAGCATTCCTATCCACCAACAGTAATCAAGCTGAGAATCAAACCAAAGACTTAATAACTTTCACAATAGCAACAAAGAAAATAAAATACCTAGAAATATATTTAAACAAGGAGATGAAAGAGCTCTACAGAAAGGACAAGAAAACAGTGAGGAAGGAAATTGCAGAGAATGTAAACAAATGGAAAAACATATCATGCTCATGGATTGGCAAAATCAACATTGTCAAACTGTCTATACTACCCAAACTAATTTACAGATTCATGGCAATCCCCATAAAAATACTGACATAATTTATTGCAGATCTAGAAAAGATAAATCTATGTTCTGTATGGAATCAGAAAAACTCCAAATAGCCAAAGCAACATTAAGCAAAAATAACAAATCAAGGGGCCTCACTTTACCAAACTTTGAGCTATACTATAAGGTTATAGTAACCAAAACAGCATGGTACTGGCACAAGAACAGAGACATAGACCAATAGATCAGAGCAGAGAACCTAAGTATAAAACCATCCTCATACAGCCATCTGACCTTTGACAAAGCAGACAAAAAAAAAAATATAATGGAGAAAAGAATCCCTATTCAATAGATCATATAGGGAATATTGGATGGTCACAGGTAGAAGGCTGAAACACCTCTCACCTCTTGTAAAAATTAGCTCACAGTGGATAACAGACTTAAATCTAAGGCATGAAACTACAAGAATTCTAGAAGAAAATGTTGGAAAAACTCTCAGAGACATTGGCCTAGGGAAAGAGTTTATGTGAGGACCCCAAAGGCAATCACGGCAACAACAAAAATAAAGAAATTGGACCTTTCTACTTTTTTGAAGTAGGCATCTAACATTGTTTTTGCTGTATCCCATAGGTTTTTCCATGTTGTGTATCCATTTCTATTTAAAAAAAACTTAACTTTCCATCATAATTTCTTCATTGAATCAATCATTCAAGAGCATGTTGTTTAATTTTCATGTATTTGTATAGTTTCCACAGTTCCTCTTGTTATTGATTTTTAGTTTTATTATACTGTGGTCTGAGAAGACACCTGACATGATTTTTTTTAAATTTCTGTGACTTGTTTTGTGGCTTAACATATAGTCTATCTTGAAGAATGTTCCACATGTTGATAAGAAGAATGTAAATTCTGCAGTTGTTGAATAGAATATTTTGTAAGTCTGTTTTGCTTAAAATCCAATATAAGCTCAATGTTTTTGTTGATTTTCTATCTTGATAATATAATAGTGCATGGTATTCCACTGTATACATATACCACATTTTGTTAAGCCACTTATGAATCAATGGGCACTTGGGTTGATTCCACATCTTTACAATTGTGAATTGTGCTGCTCTAAAATTTCAAGTGCAAATGTCTTTTTAATAAAATGTCATTTTTTCCTTTGCATAAATCCCCAATTAGGGGATTTCCATATTGAATGGTAGGTCTACTTTTGGTGATTAGAGGTATCTACATACTAATTTCCATAGAGGTTGTACCAATTTGCAGTTCCACCGTGTATAAGTGTTCTTTTCTCTCTGCATCCACACCAGCATTTGTTGTTTTGGGACTTTTTGATAAAAACCATTCTCACTAGAGTTAGGTAATCTCTCATTGTTGTTTTTGTTTGCATTTCCCTGATGATTAGAGATATTGAGCATTTTTTCATATGCTTATTGGCCATTGGTCTATCTTCTTTTGAGAAATTTTCTGTTCATGTCTTTTGCCCACATTTTTATGGGATTGTTTGGCTTTTTTTCTTGCTGATGGGTTTGAGTTCTTTGTAGACTCTGGTTATTAGCTCCTTATCAGATGCATAACATGTGAATATTTTCTCCCATTCTGTAGGTTGTCTATTCACTCTGTTGATTCTTTCTTTGACTCTACAGAAGTTTTTTAATTTGATCATGTCTAATTTTTTTTTATTTTTGTTGTTTCGTTGATTGCCTTTGGGATCTTTTTCATAAATTCTTTGTCTAGGTCAATATCTATGAGTTTTTCCAACTCATAGTGCATGTCATCTGGGGGATGGACACACTTGAAGCTCTGACTCAGTGGGACAAAAGCAATATACATAACCTAAACATTTGTACCCCCATAATATGCTGAAATTTAAAAAAAATTTAAAAAGAAAACAATTTTTTCATAGTTTTCTCATGGTGGCTTAGTGCATGCACAGGCTTTAAAATGTCTCCAGATGATTCTAATATGCATTTGGTTTTTGAATTTTTTGAATTAAAAAAAAAAGAAAAGAAAAGAGAAGATCCAAATTAAAAAAAAAACACAAAATTAAAAGTTGATTTTTGAACAGATAATCAATATTCACATTACATAAGTATAGTAAATTTATTACAATTAACCAATATTGATATTTTGTTAAGAACTACAGCCTATACTTTACTCAGATTTCTGTAGTTTTCCCTAAAATGCTTTTTATTCTTCATGATTCCATCTAATATACCACATTACATTTAGATGTCATATTTCTTTAAGACTCTCTTGACTGTAACAGTTTCTCACTCTTTCCTTGTTTTTGACAACCTTGATTAGTTTGAGAAGAACTGGTCAGTTATTTTGAAGGATTCCCCTCTACTATAACTTATTTGAAGTTTTTGTCATGATTAGACTGGGCATTGGGTCATCATATCATATCAAGTGTACTACCAACATGATATATAAATGTTGATGCTGACTTTCAATACCTGTTTGAGGTAGTATTTAACAGCTTTCTCCACTACAAAATTATTCTCTTTTCCCCTCTCTTTTTATATTGTAGTCTATGAAAGAAAGTCACCATACACAGCTTATTGTTAAGCAGTAGGGAATTATGATCTCTCTGCTTATGGGTGGAGTATTTATATAAATCATTCATAATTCTTCTTCATAGAATATGTTCTCCACCACTGATCTATTTATTCAATCACTTATTTCTGTAAGTATGAACACATGGATATTAATTGTATATGTTTGGTTATAAATTAGTATATAATTCAATACTATTTTAGTTATTTATTCAATGGAATAAGTTTTTAGTTAATATGGGTGCATAATAGTTGTATATATTTATAGGCTACATGTAATGTTTGTCTATGTTCTTGTTCAAATTGTTCCAGTTTTGGCTACTGGGTGCTCTTTTACTTGGCTCCTATGTTCCATTGTCCTATCAGCATACTTATTTGTTTTCTTTTGCCTGAACACTTCTTTATTTTCTGGTACTACTAGATGCTCCAATTCATCTTTTATTTTTCCTGCCAAGCTCTAGAATCAGCCATTTCTCCAAGGTGTCCTGGCTGTTTTTATTGGACAATATGAGTAAAAGCCAAGATCTAGGAATTAGATTTCCCTGTTGCTCCCAGGGGCCCAATCACTTTTAGATCCTTTCTGAAGATAAAGAAAGGCAAAATGTGTGTGTGTATAAACCCTTGTGTCTGCAGATATCTATAATGCATGTTTGAATTATGTAACCATCTGTATCTATATTCTAGTAAACATGAGTTCTAATGATATTCCAACTCTCATTTTTTTAATCCTATGAATCCCTCTTGCCTCCTCTCCCCACTTGCTCATCAGTGTATCCTCACAGTTGTTTCCCCAGCAGTGAGAAATTTGGCTCCCATCATCTATCATTCACTTGATTAATGTTCAATTCCAGTATACATATATAGTAGTATATTGGAATTGAAATTAATTTGTACCCCTGTAGTAAACAACTATTTGGTGATTGTGCACTCTCTTACTTTTAATCTGACATTCTCTCCACTCATTTCCAGAGCTACTTCAGTCAGCATATTTCCCCCATCCCCTTTAAAGTTTTCATATACAATATTTTAAATAAATATTGATTATCTAATCACAGCCTGTATTAGTTTCCGGGATCCATCAACCTCTTGAAACACGAATTTTTTTTTTTAAATTTGTATACCTTAAGGTTTACTCTTTTTGTTGTAAAGTTATATGCAGTTTGACAAATGCCTAATGTCATTTATCCTGCATTATAGTATCATTCAGAACAATTTCACAACCTTAAAGAGTCCCCGGTGCTTTAACCCATTCAACCCTGAATACCTCAAACCTCCTGGCAGTTACTGATTGTTTTATCATCCATGTATTTTGTCTTACCCAGAATATCATTTATGACATCACAGTGCATGTAACCTCAATGGCTTCTTTTACTCGGCAACATGCATTGAGGTTTCATCCATGTCTTTTGATTGCTTGGTGGCCCATTTTTTAAATCACAGAACAATATTCAATTATACAAATATACCACTATTTGCTTAACCATTCACCTATTGAAGAACATCTTGATTGCTTACAGTTTCTGATAGTCAGGAATAAAGCCAATATAGACATTGACATGGAGGTTTCAACGTGGGTATACATTTTCAAATTAGTTGTATTGGTACCTTGAAATGTGATTGCTGGAATGTACAGTAACTTTACTTCATAAGAACTGAAAAACTGTTCCCAAAATGACCATATCATTTTATATTACAGCCAGCAGTAAGTAAGAGCTCCTACTGCTTTGGATTCTCATGAGCCTTTGGTATTTTTATTATTTTGGACATTAGCCATTTTAATACAATTATGTGCCACATAATGACATTTCAGTTAATGACAAACCAGAAATACCATGATGATCCCAAAAGATTATAATATCATATTTCTACTATGTTTAGATACATTTAGATACTTAAATACTTATTTTTATGTTACTTTTGCCTACAGTATTCAGTATAGTAACATGCTGGCAAAGAGATATGTGCACTCCCATATTAATTACTGCATTTCTCACAATAGCCAAGACATGGATTTATCCTATATGTCCATCACTGGATAAACAGTTAAAGAAAATGTGGTATATATGCACAATGGAGTATTATTTAGCTTTAAAAAATGGAAATCCTATCAATTGTAATAGCTTAGAAAAACATGGAGGACATTACGTAAAGTGAAATTAGCCGGGCACAAAAATCCAAATACTGCATGATTTCACCTATATATGGAATGTGAAAAAGTTGAATTCATAGAAATAGAGTAAAATGGTGGTTACCAAGTAGTTTGGAGTGGGTGATTGGGGAGATGAACCGAGGACACAAAATTTTAGTTAGGCAAGAGCAGTAAGTTCAAGAGATCTATTGTACATCAAGGTGACTGTGGTTAATAACATATTTTATACTTAAAAATTGATAAGGGAGTAGATTTTAAGTTTTCTCACCATACTTTCAGAAAAATAAGCATGTAAGGTAATGTAGATGTTAAATAGCTTGATTTGGCCATTCTCCATTATAGACATATATCAAAATATGTTGTATGTCATAAATATATACAATTTTCACTTGTCACCTGAAAAAGAATGTGCTTATGATGACTAGAAAATAGTTATATATTTGGGGAGAAGGTCTTCATTTCAAGAAGACTTTTTAAATTTTATACTTTTCTGTCCAATTTAAGACTTTTACTGCATATACATGTTATGTTCATATAAATAATAGATAAAGGTAAGTACATGAATCTATACATACGTAAACAAATAAGCCCTATTAATTCAGTCAAAATGGTTATCAAACGGGTCATTCAAACTTTACATTATGCTAAAATAATGGGATTATTAATTATAAGACTAAATTATTCAAATTATTGATCTGATTCCTAACAGAATGTATGTGCTAATGGATATTAATTTTTAAATCATATCACATTTATACATATAGCTGTGAACTCAGATTATATTCTTCATTGAAAATTTGATCTAAACTTTCCATCAAACTCATTGGTTACTTCAAAGATTTCTGGAGAACTACAAAAATAGAGTTTGAGTAAAACTACCATAATCAGTCTTTGAGAGCTGAGTTCATAGTAATTATAACAGAACTCATGATACTACCAGACTATGGGGAAAAAGATCAGAGGGAAAATTACGTTAGAAAAAACTTCAGGTATATATTCTCAGTAAATTTTAATAATGTAGTTTTCTTTCCTCAATAGTGCTGAAAGTGCATATTTTTAGATGGATAGTTTGATTTGCTTTTGTTTTCAGGGATATTCTTGTTCTACTTGAGCAAAAGCTTTGGGTATTTGAAGCTTAGGGTACGCAGAAGAAAGAGGCTGATACATTCGGAACACTGGATCAATATCCCCGTTTCTTTCTTTGGAAAGAGAGAAAATTGACAATTAGTTTTAAAAGAAACCTATTTCAGCAATACAATTTTATGCATTCCCAGATTCAACTAAATTTTTCATTGCTTTCTGTCACCCCAAAACATCTTAAATCTAGAAATAATTTCGTAGATATGTTTGAATCATGAAATATGAGACACAATATTGAGATAAATATATTACTCTAGAGATTTGCATGCCTGGCAAAGGCGATTTCATTTCATTCCATTCTGGCTGTCCAAAAGTATTTTTTTACCGAAACTGACATATAATGTTGTAATTTTATATCTGATCAATGAAGCTTTTATTTATATCAAGGGCTTTCATGATGAGAAAATAAAAGTCACAATTTACAACTCCTCCTATCTTACCAGGGCGCATTTCCCAGGAATGACTTTCCATATCAATGCAATTTAAAAGTTTACTGGAGCAAATAAATAAATAAATAAATATCGTAGTACTTCAAACTTCTTAGAATGTCTGTAAAGTAAAAATGTCACAATTAACTCTTACCACTTCATTGAAACTATTCTTGCTAAATTTGATCCTTTCTTGCTAATCCATTAAATCAGTTTTAGTCCTCAGCTTAATCATTCCATTAACATCATATAAAGCTGACCATTTCCTAGTTCTTGAAAATTCATTCTTTCTCGGCTTCATATTACACAATTATCAGTTTGTCTACACCTTATCAGCTGTATTTTTATATCCCCTTTGTTATAACTGGCATGAACACTTGTGAAACAGCTAATTCTGATATTGCCACACCTATGCTTCCACTCTCCGTTCTTTTTCCAATTAATTTTATCTACTCTCATAACTTCAAACGCCACCATTATACTGACAATTCACCTCAGTTTATATTCATCTTCAAACTCTTTTCTCAAGTCCAAAATTGTGGATTAACTAATTACTTTCTATCTGTACTGAGGTTTCTCACACCATCTCTTACCATACACCTTCAGAAATTAATTACATTTCTCCTTCAAAACTTTTTCTAATCTATTATTAAAATTTTAAATTTTACATCTCTTTAAATTTTACATCCATATCATCATAAGCACAATATAAAAAGCTTGGAATCTTTGAAGAAATCTATTCTTCAACTCATAGACACACAAAGTCCCAGCTATTTCAGACTCTCAGCATGTCTATGTTTCGTCATCTTCATCACCTTCAATCTTACACAACCATGTTAACTTTTACCTAAATTTCGGAAATTGCTTCTAATAACTTCTTTACTGGATTTATAGTCTCTATATGGTTCTCACTCAAAGGAAAGATCAATTACATTTTTTAACTGTTGTAACCCAGTACTTGTAAAATTTAACCATAGCCACGGGCACCTGTTAAAGGTTTTTGGATCAATGAACCCACCTAATTAAAACATTGCTTAAAAGTCCTTTTCTTGAAATTTTGTTAATGACTAAAAAAAAGTCAGCTGTGTTAGTAAGCATAATTCAATTCATTCATTTACTTTTACATTTCCCTGATGATTTATGGCTGTATTAAATATTTTTTTTCAATTTGATAGAAATACACCTGCACCAAGTTTTAAAAGGACACTCCTTTTATGAGATTAATTAGTTTGATGCCAAACTCCTGCCATTCCCTGGCTGCATAAAGTAGGGTAGAAAGTTTAACTTCTATTGCATCATTAGCAAGAAGTCGGTAGAAAGAAGCAAGAGTGGGGACTATATAATCTCTGTGATAGATTGTACTCCTGTGAACAAGTCCTTGCTTCCTCCTTGTTCTAGTATTGTACATGCATGTCCTTTGCCATGTGACTTTGCAGTGACGCTCCCTGAAGCCTGAGTATACTTTCCCAACCTGTGGATATCAAGCTCCCTCAGATGACAGCCTTTGGCCAAGCCTGTGGAATATGCTTGGCAGTCACAATATACCCGTTTAAAGACAAAAACTTAGAAAACCCTGCATATTCCCACACATCCCTTTTGTATTTCTGCTGTCTGCCATGAGAAGAACATTCTTTTGGAGGCTGAACTGACAGATGAATAGAGCAAAAATCATACATAAATGAGAACAATAAAATTGTGTGCAAAATATGAAAATCAATTCACATAGTTTCTCTTGGCCCTGCCCACAACAACCTACATTTTACCAGATGGTCACAAATTGTAGTAACTCATTTTGGTATATAAACACACAAACACACAGCTACACTATTGGTAAGCAACTAGCAACATGAATGATACATAGTAGGTATATAAAAAATCATAATTATAGAGATGAAGCAATTTAATTTATTTTGGTTTCTTTATGACTTATATTTGTACAATTTATTACTGACAAAATTGAAGACCTGTCATTGGACTGTGGTAAATTCAACAATGTAGTGTCACTCAGTGCCCATATGGATTCTGGTGATAATCATTGCCACCTATCTTGTCCCTATCAAGCTGTAAGATCAATTAATGTCAAATCCTTTTTCAGTGTATATGCAAAGACAAAATCATATGTTTAAAAAGTTTTTAAAAATGCTTCCACAGAGATAGAAACTTTTTATAATTTTTTTCTGTCCCACATTGAAAGTCACAGCATTAAAATTGGTGATTTTGCTTTAACCTGTCTTCCTATGTAACTGCCACTCTGTTTTACACATTTAAAAGGATTCTTGAAAAAATGCCTTCTATTTTTTTCTATTGTTTAATTTAGTTTTTACTTCTGAGTGTGGAGACTAGGGCTCCATATAGGAAGAATGGGTTTTGGCTATGATAAAAAATTTAAGAATATAAGACTTAGATAGAGCAGAATGTTGTTGCGTGAAGAAAATGAAAGAGAAAAGTAGAAAAAAAGGCCATACTAGAATTTTTCTCTCAATGTGCAACAAGTATAAATTCAAACCAAGAAACCTGGTGGCAAATGAATCAGGATATTTTGCTACAGTAAATGCCATGTGAAGAAGTGTGAGATGAATGCTAAATGATTCTAGACTGCAGAAAAAGAATGAAGGATAATTTCCATATTATGAAGGAATATGGCAATCCTTCATAAGGTAATATTTTTATTTGTTTATTTCTTGGCTTGTGAAGGATCCTCATTTGCGTGTCCTCATCAACAATGAAGATTTTGTCATTGATATTTCCTAAAATGTGGATTGTTTTGAATTCTATTATAATGTTAAATATATTTTGACACTATAAAGTCCTCTCCCCCCTTAGAAATTCTGTTATACAAACACTCTACTATCCAACCCCTGGGTGATAATTGTGGAAGACAGAAGTTTGATGACGATCAGCCAGACACACATAGCACCATCCGTTAGTAACAACAGAATATAAGAAAAATGGAAACAAATTGAATCACATCCTAAGTGATATCAAGATAATACATAAGTATAAGCTATATTATATAAGGAAAATGGATGAAACTAAGAAGGCTTAAACTGGTAAGAGATAATTCTTACAGAAAAGATAGATTTACAGTTAAAATGTAATTAATTTTTAAATTAAATTAAATATGCAAATAACACATGGACGCTTAAGATATACCAAAGTCATCATTAAGTAAAAGCAATTCTTCTGTCCTTCTCTTCAAGTGATAATCAAACTTTTGATTTTCGGTGCTATCTTTCCAGCTAGATTTTTAAATTTTTATCTGTACAGAAAAACATGGTTTAATACTTTTTGCTTTTGCAAGTTTGTTTTTGGTTGAGGATCAAATAATTTTAGACTATATTAATTTTTCTGAAACTTTTTAAAAAACTAAATGTGTTTTTGTGGTAGATCCATGTTGATACATATAGATCTAGTTCATTCTTTAAGGCTGCATGTTTTCATATTTGACAACTACATTATATTATTTAACTATTACATTTGATATTTAAATTTTTGCCCTGTATTTTTCACTACTTCAAAAATTGCAAAATTTACACCTTTTATTATACTATGACCCCTTACAGATGAGTATAATATTCAATAGGATAGACAAAGGAATGAAATTTTTGAGACCATTAATTTATTTCTATATTCATTGGCCAGAATTCAGTTTCATGACTTACCAATTGCAATTGATTATGGGGGAATTACAGTTATTCTATATTCCTTGGTGGGGGGAATGAAATAGAGTTATCACTAACTTTCCTTATTCCTCCAATGACCTCACTTGCAAACAAACATTTATTTATGTTGCAAATCTGCAGGATAGTGTTGGCAGATGCAATTGTGCAGCATATTGAAAACGTATTGTAACTGAATTACAAATTTTATTTTTATCTGAATTTCAATATTTAATAATAGAGGTGAAATAATTACTATTTTAAGAAAATTTCAAATCTATTCTAAACATTGTTTCATTTTATGATGGTGATATTTGCTTTCAACCTCAAATTTGACTTTTGCCTCATATCTGTATTAATTTTAACATTATTTCATTATTTAACTAAAATATCTAATTAGATAAAATGTCTATCTAGGGGTAACCCCTTGGAAATATATATATATTTATATATGTGTGTATGTGGTTGTTTGTTTTGTTACAATTGCTATAAACTTAAATATTTTTTGTTTAATTGTGTTTTGAGAAAGGTGTTAAAATCTCTCTATATAGTGATGAATTTAATCATTCTCCTTACTTCTCCATTATTCGTTGTATTATATATACATGAATCTTACTTAAAAGGTACAATTTACCCATTTACTGTGATTACTGACTGTTATGGATTATACATGTTTGTGTCCTCCTAAAATTCATGTATTGAATCCCTAACCCCCAATGTGAGAGTATTGGAGATGGGACCATTGAGAGATAATTTGGGTTAGATGAGGTCCTAAAGGTGGGGACTTCATGATGAGATTAGTGCTCATGTAAGAAAAGACACTAGAGAGTTTGCTCTCCTCTCCATGCACATGTTCTTTGGAAAGCCCATGTGAATACATAGCAAGATGGCAGCCATCTGCAAGCCTGGAAGAGGTCTCTGCCCAGAACTGGACCACGCTGGCATCCTGATCTTGGACTTCCAGGGTCCAGATTGTAAGAAAATATATTTCTGTTGTTTAAGACGCCAAGTCCCTGGTATTTTGTTATGGCAGCCATAGCTGACTAAAACATTGACATGTGAATTTATTTTAACATTTTATTTCTCATTTTATGAAAGCTTCTGTTTGGTCTTTCTGTTTTACTTTACTTCGACATGGATTTATTGTTTTTCCATACTTTCCTTCCGGTTTTGGAAAGTTAGTCAATCTATAACCTTTAGTTACCCCTATAGCAATAACAAAACATTTATATCATTTATATGTCATCAAGTAGTCTATCATATCTTACCTTCACACAGAAAAATCCGTCCCTTATTTAACCCTATAATATCTGTTAATGAACAATCAGGAAGAGCCTTGATCATTAATTAAAAATGGCTTAAAAATATTAGTAATTGAAAAATTGAAATCTCCTCCCATAAAGTTGAAAAGATGTTCTTTTAACTTCAGATATCTCATACCCTATTAAGGGGAAGAAAATGTTTTGCTTACTAAGTAAAATTTCCCATTCCTTCTGATCGTCAGCATAAACTTATTGACTGCTTCTAATACAGGTAAAGGGAAAGAAAGGAAAAGAAAAATGGAAAAGAGAAAAAAATGTAGTTTTCAAAACAATTGAACGTGTTTTACTATAAATGAAAAAAAAACAAAATATCCAGCTCTGGAATGTGACTTGATGCAGTACTCTTGTTGTCTTCACACTTTCATACTCGTGTGGCAGTTGGCTTTCCCCACTGCCAGCCAGGAGTTTCCTAGGAGATCCAGTCACTGACTACACACAGAAAACCAGAGAAAGAGAGAGGCAGAAAGAGAGAGAAAGAGATAAAAGACAGAGATAAAAGTTTCAGCATCAAGGAGCAGAGGTAATATATATTTCTATCTACTTTAAGGTTATATAATACTTACTTGCCATTTTCTGGTGC
>CAUYSK010031352.1:0-12919 GCA_963575035.1 Avahi laniger
CTATATGTGGACAGTTTTATATCTGGGTTCTCAGTTCTGTTCCACTGGTCAATGGCTCTGTTTTTGTGCCAGTACCAAGCTGATTTTAATATTATAGCTTTGTAATAGAGTTTGAAGTCTGGTAGGTTGATGCCTCCTATTTGACCCAGCAATCCCGTTACTGGGCATCTACCCAAAAGAGCAAAAGTCGCTCTATGAAAAAGACATCTGCACTCAAATGTTCATAGCAGCACAATTCACAATTGCAAAGATATGGAAACAACCCAAGTGTCCATCAATACATGAGTGGATTAATAAACTGGTATATGTATACCATGGAGTACTATTCAGCTTTAAGAAACAATGGTGATATAGCACTTCTTATATACTCCTGGAAAGGGCTAGAACACATTCTACTAAGCGAGGTATCCCAAAAATGGAAAAACAAGCATCACATGTACTCACCATCAAATTGGTATTAACTGATCAACACATAAGTGCACATATAAGAATAACATCTATTGGATGTTGGGCAGGGGGGAGGGGGAAGGAGGGAGGAGGGGACGGGTATATGTGTACACAAAGAGTGCAATGCGCACCACGTAGTGGGATGGACATATTTGAAACCTGGACTGAGGCAGGGAGGAGGGGCAAGGGCAACACACGTAACCTAAACATCTGTACCCCCATACTATGCTGAAATAAAAAAAAAAGAAGAAAAAAAAAAGAAACAAAATAAATAAATAAATACACACTCAAAAAAAGGCACCTTGTTTAAGTTTTTAATTATCATATTTTAATTTTAATAAAGCCCAGTTTATCAATTATTTCTTTCATGAATCATGTCTTTGGTATTATTTCTAAAAAATCATAACTATATCTAAGGTCATTTAAATTTTTTCCTATGTTATCTTTTAGATAGGGACTTTTAGAGTTTGCATTTTATAGTTACGTCTTTGGTCTATTTTTAGTTAATTTTTGTGAGGTTCTATATCTAGATTTTTTTTTTTTTTTGCAAGTGGACATCCGTTGTTCCTGCACCACTTGTTGAAAAGATTTTCTTTGCTTCATGGTGTTGCCTTTGCTTCTTTGTCAAATATCAGTGAAGTATATTTACATGAATCTATTTCTGGGCTCTCTGTTCTGTTCTGTTGATCTCTTCGTCTATTCTTTTCCAGTGCCACACTGTCTTTAACACTGTAGCTTTATAGCAAGTCTTAAAGTTGAGTAGTGTCAGTCCTCCAACATTGTTCTTCTCCGTCGATATTTTGCTGGCTATTTTGGATCTTTTGCTTCTCCATATAAAATTTAGAATCAGTTTGTTCATATACACAAAATAATTTATTGACATTTTGATTGAGATTGCAATGAATCTATAGATCAATTTGGAAAGAATTGACATCTTGATCATATTGTCTATCTATTAACATGGAATATCTATTTATTTAGCTCTTTGTTTTTTTTCAGTCTTGTAGTTTTTGCCATCTAGATCTCGTATATATTTTGTTAGATTTATACCTAAATATTTAATTTGTTGAGTGTTAATGTAACCGATATTGTGTTTTTAATTTCAATTTCCACTTGTCCATTGTGGGTAATTATAACATTTTAAAATTATATCAGGGGGTTAATTGATATTAGACACTAAAAATTTACACATACATTCAATTTCTTAGACATTTGTTAATTTACACTTTTTCTTTTTCAGAACATTTAACACAAGTAATTTACTAAAAATGGTAATAGTCGTAATAGTAATAATTAAAGTAAGCAGAGTTAAAGTAGAATTTGCAGTTTCCAGTAACTTCTGAAAAAAGCTCAAATATCACGGATGTTTGTCATGAATGTTTCCTGAATGTCAGTACCAGCTAAGCTATAGACACAGACCATTTGCTGATCATTCTTTCTGTGACTACATCCCTTAAATATTTCTGGCATATTCAAAAATACCTAAGTCATGAATCTGTGACATTATATCATGAAAAATATTAAATTTTATTTTTCTGCTAAAATTTTAAGATGTTATTAAAGTAGTTACATTTTATGTAAACACATCTTTATATAATGTAGTAAAATATTTTATCTAGTCTGTAGGTCCTTATTCATCTGATGCTGCTAATATGCTGATAATGTGGACTTTCATACAATCCAAGGAGAATTTTACAAAATTATTGGAATTTTGTAGAAAAATGGCACCTAATAACTTACCAATTAGTATTTTAGTTAGTGATATCAAATATTATATTTATGTTGAAATCAAAAAATCAGCTAAAATGCACTCAAATTTGAAAGGAATCCTGGTGGGTTATCTGTTAGTGTAAAGAAGGAGGAAATAAAAATGGAATTAGTTGGTTCTGACTATTGGCCATAGTATTTGCATGATAAAATTAATATTCAAGCAATACAAAGAAATGAAGAAAATATATTAAATAAATAAATATATAATATTATTCTAGGCAGTGATAAGTGGTAAATAGAAAAATTAAACAATGCATTATGAGGAATTTTCCGGAGATGGTAGGATAGTTTTTATATTGAGTATTTTGTTGAAACAATTGAAATTGTAGAATAAATGTAATCGGTTCAAGGAGAAATTTGAAAACTTGACTTGTGACCGACTACAGTGGTACTGAATTCGTTTTCAAAAATCTTCTCACAGAGAAAAGCCCAGTCTTACATGACTTCAACAAGGAAGGGAAGCTTTAGTAACTGATGTGCAATCGCTCCCATTCTACCTGCAATCTTAATGCATAAGATTGTATCAGATGTAAGCTAATGTTATTGGTGAAATTATTTACTAAAGACTATTATAAGAACATATTTGTCAAGCATCTTGTGTGTGTGCACTGTCAAAATGGTCTATTTTACTTATCTATAATTGTTGAAAGCAGCAAAAGAAATGAAGCTAATCTAACACTTCAAAGAGTGCTGCTTGCAAAGCGAAGTGTGAAAGTGGAAAGGATACAGAAACGAAGTTGTTTTGTTTTGTTTTTTTTCTGAGTTGAGGTCATAGCATTGATTATTATTTTAAAAGCACATTCTTATGTAGTATGATTAAAAACATCTCAATCTATGCTGGGGAGTCACAAAAGCTTCACTGTATTCTTTCTTAAAGCTAATCAAACTTACTCCTGGATACGATCTATGATATCTCATAGCTTAAGAATATCAATTGGGAGCTAATAAAACCAATTTGGTGATGGAAAATATGCCAAATATTTACATAAAACCAAAACAAGATCTTTTTGAATCAGATTTTTTGATAATTTAAAGAGCAAAAATAGTATAGAAATTAAAATGAGGACAGCATAGCGGTTATAATAAAATATAACAACTATGAAACTATGATAATTTAAATATTGAGACAAATTTCACTGACGACCAAAAAGGGAAAAATTTTTAAATAAACATTAGCAAATTAAATCATGTAATATACACATGTATGTTTGTATAGAAAATACAAATAAAAATGTTAGATTTATTACATGACTGTGAGGCTGATCTACACTAGAAATATTGATTTAATTCACTATATTATTTTTACAAAGAGAAAAGTATTTGATCATCTCAATGGGCTTAGAAATAATATATGAAAGTTTTATAGTTTGTTAATTGTAGTCTAGTTGATTTGGACCAATCTTGCTAAAGGTAATTAAAACAAAAAGATCAAAACCATATTTTTAAAAATTCAAAGTGAGGAATGATCAAGAAAAAGTGAGAAAAAACAGAAAGCTGGTGATTCTAATTTGTTTTTACTGTGATGTATTTAGTGATCTGGACTGGATATCTGAGAGATTAAACTAAGATTTAAAGAACAAATTCAACGATGGTGAAACAGGAGTTGAAATTCAATGCCGCCCACACTTGGAAACCCTGGCCAGTGATCTCTCCTCTGAGCTGGAGCCACATGAGCTGAACCACTTTAAATACTTTTGTTCTTGTAAATTTAAATATAGAACTCAGCAGTCAGTGAACTTGAAGAGGTTAATGAACTTGAAGAGGTGAATGAACTGAGGTTGGATTCCAGCAACTGCCAGACTCTTAGACCTTTAGGAAATATACCCAGCTATGGATGAGGAACACATAAGCCTCTGCACTAAGAAAAGAGTGTTGAGTTTTTCTCAACAGTTCCTCTATCGCATCTAGAAGCAATTAATTTTGATTCTAGACTGCTAATATCCACAGTGTTTACTAGGAGAAAATGATAATCTCTGGAGTAAGATAATGACATCTTAGGTATCAAATTATTTGTGTAAGTGATTATTTTAGCACATTATTTTAGCACGTACTGAGCATACTCTAAGACAAGCAGGCACAGAAGATAAAAAACAATAGAACTCTGAATTAGCAGATCAAGTCAAAGACAGAAATACACTCTCAGGGGTTGCAGTTAATGAAATTATCAGACACTATCTATAACACACATTATTGTAGTTTTCCTGTCATTGCTTGGAAAAATCTAACCTTGTTTTTCTAATCTCCATATTTGTTTTAGAGAAAATTTCATTTTCTTCTATTAAGCATTGGGGTAATCAACCAATTTAAGAAACTCACCAGAGCCCAAATTTTGTAAATAAAAATAAATGACACCTATACATTTTGTAATAAAACTGCAAAAAATCAAAGACACAGAAAGCTTTTTAAAAGTCAGACATGGGGCAGGAGAAAAGATAGACCAGCTCCAATGAGGGAAAATTATTCTAATGACTGAGTTGTCTGCAGAAGAAGTAAAAGAAAAAAATGGATCTATGTCAGTTAGTTCTATGTGCTAAAAGAAAATAACCGTCTAGTGATGAAAAAATATCTTTCAAGAATTAGGACATATAAAAGCATTTTTAGATGACCTAACCAAATTACAGTCGCTACCAAAAGATGAATAGTGTAAGAAATTCCAAGACCATTACACCAAAAGAAGGAAACTCATATCAGATAGAATATTGAAGTGCAATAAAATATTACGGATTAGATAAATATGTGAACAGATTTGGAAATCGAGTAAATATGTAGCTAAATTTCAATGAATTTCATTGTGCAAAACAAAAATGTTTTATGGGATTTAAAAATACATATATGTAGAATTAAAGCATCTGACATAATTGGCTTATGAATTGGAATGCGTGGAAGCATAGAAATCTTCACTTGAGATTTAAAATAATAATAAAAAAAGTATGTCTTCTCTCTCCACTTTTATTCAACCTGATACCAGATGACCTAGTCAGAACAGGATGTTGAGAATATGAAATAAATTATAATGAGGAAAAAAAGAAAGTAACCCCTATGCTGTTATCATGGACACCAACTTCTCTTCTTAGAGTAAATTTTCCAATGTTAGTAATCAGGTTATGTTCAATAGTAAACATGTTCTTAGCAGATTTCTTCTTAAAATACCTGGATGTATCAGACTAGTAATCATGGAAATAGCTGGAGTAAGGCATAATGTCTACGGCCACTGAAGGGTTAAAATTTAAAATTTGGCTCATTTCCACTGGTCTCTGTCTAAATAGGATGGATTTTTTTTTTTTTTTTTTGGAAAAGTTTTTCTCAGAAGATTTTGCTGCTGGGTCACTGTAAAAGATTGTTACACTATTACCAGCTTCCTACAATTCCCTTATAAGATTAAAAAACAAAAGCTTAAAATAAAGAAAGCTGAAGCCAAATTCCCAGCAAGTCTTTCATACTTTGTTATTGAAACACCTGACATAGTTAAAGAGGACAAAAGAAGTATTAAACACTCAGAAACCTTAATGTTGAAATAACTTAT
The DNA here is from genome assembly GCA_963575035.1 of Avahi laniger. Taxonomy (NCBI): domain Eukaryota; kingdom Metazoa; phylum Chordata; class Mammalia; order Primates; family Indriidae; genus Avahi; species Avahi laniger. The sequence goes on from CAUYSK010031352.1 coordinate 5,741, forward strand.
TTTTATAAGAGTTATATGTCTATAGAATAGATAAACTGCAACCAAAACCTTCACAAGCAAAGTACACTGAAACAGAGAGCGTTATTGTCTTGATGAAATATTCCTTATCAGAAAAGAGCCACAGTTCTATGAATAAGGTTGTATTTTTGAAGATAAAGGAAGCACTTTCTATTCAGAGAGCTCACACTGTATGGACTAATGGCTGTTTGTAATACATAATGCAAAAACATCAGTATGACTCTATTAAAAATAGAATGCTTTATGTATACTTCAGTCCCATTAAATATAAAATTATAACTGAAATAATAGTGGGATGAGGTTGAGTTCTAATTTTCCTTCTTGGTAATCGTGATTCACATAATTTATGACTCTCAGTTCTCTCCTCTAAGTTTGGGGTAACAGTTCTTCGATTGCCTACCTATGCAATAATTATACTGATAAAAACTAATACATTATAATTTTTAAAGTTCATTGATTCTCTGTGCAAAAATATTTTAAAAGTATGAACTGTTGTTATCTGGAATTGCAGATTTTACAATAAAACATAAATAATACAAAACAATATAATGGGGTTAAATTGAGAAATTTATTTCAAATTTATTTTATTTCTTACAATGATATAGCACTAGTCATAACGTGGTTGTAACAAAACATTTTAATATTTTAATGCAGTATTATTTTGGCAATAGGACTGTGACTATTAATAACTCCTATCTGATGCCTTAAGGTAAATACACACACAATATATAAATATGTAGTATATATCATTAATCATCTTTAACTAACATAATGCACTTATAATTAACATGCATATAAAAATAGATTATTTTAATCAGAGACATATTTGATGAACAATATATAACCCATACCAGTGTTCTCCAAACTTATCATTATGTAAAAACACCAAAAGGTATTTATTAGAAATTTAGATGGGAAAATAAGAAACTTTTAAAAAAATAAAAGGACTTTTGCTTTGACATTATGGCAATTTATATATTCTAAAAAAGAAAAATTCCTCTTAAAAACATTTAGCATGCTGAACAAAATGCTACATGTAACCCATTAAACATATTGCTAGGCTAAACTTACAAAAACAAATTTCCAAAGCCAAAAACAAGGAAAGAACAAAAGGAGGTCATATGCATGAGCTATCACTAAGTGGAAGGAGGATTTACAATACTGGCAATTACAGCAGCCCAGGATGTAAGAAACAAAAATGTGTTCCCATACTTTAAGCGAAACCAAGTTGCATTATGACGTGAGAAGAGTAGGGCCTTAAAGAACTATACTCAAGTAAAATGATAGGGTACAAAATTCTGAATTCACTCATTAAAAGTAGTAATCAAGGAAATACATCTTTTTTGGTTTTTAATTCAAGGTTGAAAACTGTCTCCCATCAGAATTTCTAACAAGAACTCTATCCTTATGCACACCGGGGAGTTTGGATTCACACTACCTGTGATTTCTGGAAAATCCCAAATCAAATACTTAAATTGAAGTGATTTCCTGTAGAAAGCACCTCAAAAGAACCTGGAGGAAGCAACTTACATAGTAATGTCGAACAAATATAAGTTCAAAATCACAAAATGGCTAAACATGAGAAATAAACAAGAAATGAGTAATTTCACAAAAAGAATTAGACCCTTCAGAGATTTAGATACTAGATTTTTCAGAGTACAAAATAACTATAATATAATATGACATACTATAATATTAAAATACAGCATTAAAAATAAGAGCAATAAGCATTATGCTATAAAATAATGCTAGGAATACAAATAGTGGGACAGATAGTGTCCCAAATAGTGGGACAGATAAAAGATATAAAGATGAGAAAGAGAGTTAAATTAAAATCTCAAATGATAGTTTAATCCACAGAGCAATCAAGAAATAATTAGTATAGAAGGGAAAATCAGTAAAGCTAATAACAACTGAAATTTTTAAAAAATTGTTTAATAGTAAATTTTAGCTTACCACTCAAAATATAGCACACACAAAAATAAATGAGAAAAAAATGACAAATTAAGAGGCAATTGCAAAGACACGGAATTAATCCAAGCGTCCATCAATTCAAGAGTGGGTGAACAAAATGTAGTACATGTATACCATGGAGTGCTACTCAGCTGTAAAAAATGATGAATTGATGTCTTTGTAGCAATTTGGGTGGAACTGGGAACATTATCCTAAGTGAAGTGTCTCAGGAATAGGAAAACAAACACCACGTGCACTCTCTAATAAAATGGAAGTAACTCATAGTCATAAACATGTGCACAAAGGGAAGTAAAAGCCATTAGAAATTAAGCAGGAGGGAAAGGGTTGAGGGGAGGGACAAAAACCTACCGAATGGGTACAATGAACATTATTCAAGTGATGGACACATTTATAGCCCTGACTCAAGCATTACAAAACTATCCATGTAACAAAAACATTTGTATCCCATTAATGTTTTGAAATAAAATAAGAGAAGCAGCACAGAGGACACAAAAAAGTTGTCTACCTAACGTAAAACAAATTGGTAGTCAGAAAATAGATGAAAAGTAGTGAAAGGTAAATATTGAAAGAGGTAAAAAGACTTTTAAGATTCTCAATGAAGTTTTAAAATTATCAATTAAATAGAATTTGCTACTAGACAAAAGGTAATCAAATTTTAGAAAGCTAAAAAACGAAACAAAAGAACAATAAAACAAAACCAGAATTTTTAAATATAACCACCAGAAAAAAGAGATTTGCAATAAATGAAAAATGAAGGAATATAAAAATGATATTATATATTGCTTATGGATATCTATTTATCAATACATTGGTATGGTCCATTGTCTTCACACTAACCCAATGAAGTACTAAATATTATTTTCCCATTTACTCGTGAGAAACTTATACCCAAAAAATTTAATAAATGTACCCTTAGTCATCTTAATTAGTATCCTAGCAGAGCTTTGAACTCAAGCAGTGAAATCTCCAAGTATAGACTTTACATTACAAGACTATTTGGACGGCCCTAGTCAAGCTCATCCCCTGTGAATTTTTCTGTGAAAGGAGAGGTAACTCAATTGTTTTAATGCATTATGTGAAATAACAAAGTATGATTCCGAATGCTGTAAATAGTCACTGACAGGACTATTTTGAGTCCTGTCAAAATCATGAGTCAAAGCAATAACAAAGAAAATGTTGATTTAAAAATTTACTTATTTTTGTATAAGTAGAGATTTTTGGGAGAAGAAAAATGATAGAAAAGAGATGGTATTAATAGTATATCACCAGTATGCAACTGCATTGCATTCATTATTGATATTATATTGGGTATGACTGAATTTATTCTTTTTTTTTTTTTTTGAGACAAAGTCTCACTGTGTTGTCCGGGCTAGAGTGCCGTGGCGTCATCCTAGCTCACAGCAACCTCAAACTCCTGGGCTCAAGTGATCCTCCTGCCTCAGCCTCCTGAGAAGCTGGAACTACAGGCATGCGCCACCATGCCTGCCTAATTTATATATATATATATATATATATATATATTTTTAGTTGTCCAGATAATTTCTTTCTATTTTTAGTAGGGACAGGGTCTCGCTCTTGCTCAGGCTGGTCTCAAACACCTGAGCTCAAACGATCCACCCGCCTTGGCCTCCCAGAGTGCTAGGATTACAGGCCTGAGTCACCACGCGCGGCCTGAATTTATTCTTAATTGTAATTTTTTTACAATTTGTTTTCTTTTAATTCAGGATATTATAGGGGTACAAATATTTTGGGTACATGAAATGCATTTGCCTCACTGAAGCCAGTGTCTATGTTACAGAACAAGAGAAGATATTTTCTTTCAAATTTTAAAAAATTATTTCCTTTGGATAGATGCCATCTATCCAAAGGAAATAATTTTTTAAAATTTGAAAGAAAATATCTTCTCTTGTTCTGTACATAGAGTTTGTGCCTCATTCTCCTTTGTATCCTATCTGTGAATTTCAATTTCTATAATCTTTATACTACACTGGAAATACTTCATGTTATCCCAGAGTATCACTTAAAATCACAAGGATGTTCCTAATTTTTATAGCAAAAAAAGAAAAACGACAAATTTTAATGAAAAGGAGGAAAAAGTTGTGTCATATTTTTTATATGTATAAAATTTTGAAATAAATGTATTTTAAGGAATAAACCAATATCAGAAAATTTGACAGAAATATGGATAGATTTGCCTAAAATATAAATAATTGAGTAATTTAATAAACTATGTATATTTCAGAAAAGGGCATTAACCAATTGAAAGCCAAATATAGAATCACAAAACTATCTGAAAACTTGTATGTCATACCAGGATTAATTGCCATACAATATATAACAAAAAACATTTTAAAATGTCAAACAATATTAGACGAAAAGAAAACAACATTATTTATTTATTTATTTATTTGAGACATAATATCGCTCTGTTGCCCTGGCTAGTGCTGTGGCCTCAGCCTAGCTCATGGCAACCTCAAACTCCTGGGTTTAGGCAATCCTTCTGCCTCAGCCTCCCAAGTAGCTGAGACTACAGGCATGCGCCACCATGTCCGGCTAATTTTTTCTATATGTATATATTTTTAGTTGTTCACATGATTTCTTTCTATTTTTAGTAGAGTCTGGGGTCTTGCTCTTATTCAGGCTGGTCTCGAACTCCTGACCTCTAGGTATCCTCCCGCCTCGGCCTCCGAGACTGTTGGGATTACAGGTGTGAGCCACCGCGTCTGGCTGAAAACAACATTATTTAAAGATGACAAATTTTTAACTTCTAAAATGTCCACCAATAGAATAGTGATTATAAAATTATGTTAATCATGCCAGAAATGTTATGTGATCGCTAAATAATGACAGCTCATTTGTTGATAGGGAATTTTTCCATGGTAGTCTTAAATCGATATAGAACAAATTACAAAATGGCATGTATATTATAACATATTATAATACCTTTTAAAAAATTTTGCCTGTATCTGTTTGTGGCTATATGTTTTTATTCTGTAGGAGGACCAAACATTTATGTGCACTACCTGTCCTTAAGAAAAAAAGATCAGAAGAATAAACACCGAATAATAACATTTATGTCATGGTTGTATAGTTTCAAGTCTGTACAGCGATCCGGCTAGTTGAGATATGATGCAGATGCAAAACCAAAGGCTGCATAACCTGTCCAAAGGTACAAACATAGTCAGAGAATATGGAGCTGGGATTCAGAGCCAGTTTGCTGTCGATGTTGTCGCAAAGCCTATTAGCCATCATGTTTAACAATAACAGGAAGTAAAATAACTGTACAAAACAGATCTGTAACATAAACATACAATATATTAGTTTCACAAAATTCCTAACATAAGACAGGGACATTTTAAGTATTTCAGTATAGTGGTATTAGCTTACAAAAGAAACAAACAGAGAAAAGTAAAATTAAAACAAAAAAAAAACAAAATTGTCTTGAGATTTATAGTTACCAACTTTTACAATTATTCTTCATCAGCTATTCACTATGTTTGTGATGCAAATTTTCTTATATGCCATATGTGCATTGGGCAGATGAATAGTGATTAAGATTTAGAAAAGAATTTAGCAATATTTACGCTAATCTCTCATTGATATGATTGGAAAAGTCTTGATTAATTATACAACTTATGGAAGTAACACATCCATCTGTTGCTATCATATTTGTAGATTTTGAAGTAAATTGGATGCTTTCCAACTATAACCACAAAAAGTCAAGTAAGTCAGGAAAAATAATACAAGACAATTTTAAAAGAAATTGCATAAAAATATTTACATGAAAAAACTGTCACATATATCAGATGACATTTTAACCTTTAAAAGATATAGATTCATAAATATAACAATAAAATAGGCTGTATTATATAAAATAATTTTGTCTCTTGTGAAAATTACTGCAGACATTAACATTATAATAGCTTATTTTTCCAATGTTCTTATTACCAAAATGATAAGTTGCATTGAATATTCTCTTATTTTTAAAATCTAAAAAGCAGTTAAATTATTTAATGATTATTTACATTAAAAAGTGATTTACAGCAAAAATATTATGACAAGCCCTCACAGGGAAATGTCTAATAGTTCAAATGCGTTTCATTTTATGAAACAAACATGTTCATAATCAATTATGTATATATCACACTCTTGAAAAACATTGCATCATGAACAGTGAGGAATGTAGACTAGAAACCATCTGAATTATTTTCCAAAGTAAAAAATTATTTTATCATAAATATCAAGATATATAAATTTTTAATTAATTAATATTTACTTATTTCACATTTCTCAATGACCTGGGTGTGAGGACATACTTCTTTGAATGACTATTGCCTTATTAAACACAACTCCCTCGTCTTAAACACATAACATAAATAACTGTGTATTTGCCAATGCACTAGCAGGTGTTTATGTTGTAACAATTTATTGTATGCTTTCTTGAAATCTAAGATTCTTCTGGGATATTTAAGCAATGACAAAATATCATGATGAACTGATTTAAATGGCAATGCTTACTATTAATACAATACATAGTCACTAAATCAACATAGGCTTGCTGGCATTAAATCTGTGCCACCTCTGTCCATTGAGACAGATATGACAGTACTCGTCCGTAATGAAAGCAAGCTGAAGCACTTACCACAAAGAGAACATAATGCTGGGGCTTAGATTGCTAATGAAAGAAAGAAAGAAAAAAAAGAAAGTACCAGTTAAACATGCTGGGTGGTGGATAATTAAGTAGAAAGGAATATGGACTTCAAAGAGAAATAAATCTACTTGAAAACAAACATATAATCCATAAGTTCAAGCATAAGCAGAGAATGGAAGCTATAAAATGGTATAAGTGAAATGACTTCTCACATAAAAGGGTTGGAGAACAAGAAACACCTGCTAAATGATCTAACAATCAAAATATTTATCGAGGAAACATTTTTCTAATCTTATAATCATGTAAAGATTAACTCAATATCTCAGAGAGCTAAAAATAGAAATACCATTCGATCCAGCAATAGCACTATTAGGCATCTATCCAAAAGAGCACAAAACATTCTACTACAAAGACATCTGCACTCGAATGTTTATGGCAGCACAATTCACTATTGCAAGAATGCGGAAACAACCCAAGTGCCCGTCAATCCATGAGTGGATTACTAAAATTTGGTATATGTTTACAATGGAATATTA
>CAUYSK010031354.1:0-43850 GCA_963575035.1 Avahi laniger
GCCCGGCCGCTGGCCCCTCGCGGCGCTACCCCATCCCGGGGGGGCCCCGCCCCCCCCCCCCCCCCCCCCCCCCCCCCCCCCCCCCCCCCCCCCCGGCGCCCCCCCCCCCCCCCCCCCCCCCCCCCGCCCCCCCCCGCCCCCCCCCCCCCCGGGGCGGGGGCCGCCGGCGCGGGCGGGGGCGGCCCGCCCCCCCCCCCCCCCAAACCCGCAACTGAATGACACTGGGAGTATTGTAGAGGGGAAGGACATGCCTTTAACCCTCGCTTGGGTGAAGCAAAGACATAAAGTGTAATCATAATGTTTGTACCCTCATAATACCCTGAAATAAAAAAATAAAAATAAATAAATAAATAAATAAATATAAAAAAATCATTTGGGATAAATTTGAAGTACACAAACTGCACAAATTTAAAGTATACATCAGTATACTTTAAGAAATGTATACACTTGTGAAAGCATCAATAAAATCAAGATAATAAATATATCTACCTACCCCAAAAGTTTCCTCATGTTGCTTTGTAATTCTCATTCACACATCTTCTCAATTTCCCCAATCCTGAAGCAGCCACACATTTGCTCTCTGTAATTACAGATTTGCTTGCATTTTCTTAAATTTCATATAAATAAAATTATAAACATGTATCATTTTTAACACTTACTACATTCAGTAAATTATTTTCGGATGTGTCAATCCATGGTTTCATGTAGCATGCATGAGGAGTCCATCCTTTCAATTTCAGATTAGTATCCCATTGTGTAGATATACCACACTTTGTGTCTCCATTTACATCTTGATAAACATATGGATGGTTTCCAGTTTGTGGCTATTACAAATAAAGCTACTACAAAAATTCTTGCATAAGTTTTTGTTTTGGTTTTCATTTCTTTGGGGTAAATACTTAGGATTGAAATAGCTGGATCACATGGTAGGTGTAGGTTTAAGAAAGTTACCTTTCCTAAAATTGTCATACAACTTTGTATTACCAGAATTAGTCTATGAGATTTTTAGTTGTTCCATGTCCTTTCTAACACATTGGTCAGTCTTTTTAATTTTAGCAATCTATTGGTTGTATAGCAGTATTTCTTTGTGGTTTAACCTACATTCCCTAATGACTAATGATGTTGAGCATCTTTTCATATGCTCATTTATTATCCATATATTTTGTGTGGTGAAGTGGTGTTCAAATGGTTTACATACTTCTTAATGTGGTAGTGTTAAGTTCTGAGAGTTATGTCTCTCTATATTTTGGATATAAATTACTTATCAGCTATATGGCATACAGATTATTTTCTCCTTATCCAAAGCTTATTTTTTCATTCACTTTATTTATTTCCATTAATTTCATCTTTGCATAACAAAAGATCACAAAGATTTTCTCTTACATTTTAATTTTAGAAGATTCAGAGATTTAGATAGCGCATCTAGGAATATCGTGTGAGCTAACTTTTGAATACTGTTAATTATTTGTGTTCTGTGGTCACCCAAATGTTCCAGCACCATTTATTTAAAACTCCTCTCTGTCCTGAATTAGCTTAGCATCATTATAAAACATTAGCTATTCATATATGTATAGGTCTAATTCTGGTCTCTCTATCTATTTCATTGATTTATTTTGTTTATCTTGTTTTGGTAGATAAGTCTTGAAAACAAGCAATTGTGTTTCTCTAACTTTGTTTCTGAGTTGTCTTGGCTATTTAAAGAAAATTTCATTTCAAATGAACTTTAGAAATAGTCAAAATAACTACTGAAGTCATGTGGTTCTGGAGGGTGTTTGCTTTTTGTGTGTTTTTTTCCTTAAGTTCAATTTTGTAAGAGATAGGGTTTTCACAATTGCTTTAGAATACTGAGTTAACTGAGTTTATTTCTTTGTTTTTCTAGTACTTTTTCAATGTCAATCCAATGTCTTCTTGATTTCAGTGTTTCCTATTTCGAGAAGTGTCTTATTCTTACTTTTTTCTTCCATGTCCGATGAGCTTTTTTCTTCTGGCTTCTTTTGAAATACTTTCTTTATTGGAAGTTTTAAGTAATTTGATTATAATGTTTTCTGATGTGGTTTTAGATGTTTCTTAAGCTACATAAACAAGTAATTATAAATTTTGTATCAAATTTGGAAAAATTTGGCCATTATTTCTTCAAATGTTTTGTCCCCTCTTTCTCTTTTCTCCTTTGGGGCTTCCAATTATGTATATATTTTCCTATTTTAGTTTTCCCACAGCTCACTATTGTTATGTTCAATTCTAAGTCTTTTTATCTCTCTGTGTTTCATTTTGGATTATTTGAATTTCTATGGCTTCATTTACTTCTTTTAAGTTTTTAATCTGTTGTTAATCCTACTTACAGCTATACCATGAAATAATTGAATAAATGTACTGGCTAAGAAAGCACTAAAGTATGAATGTTATTCCTTTACCTTTTTCCAAGGTTTGAAACATGCTAACAAATCCAAGAGCCTGGATTTCTGCTATCCAACAAATGCAACCAAGTAATAATATAGAAATATTTTTGAAAACTATCAATAGGAATTGCTTAATATTATAAGATGAGCAATTCACTCATTTTGTGGAGAATATGGTAGAAGAGCAATTTAATTTTATTCAATTAATTATCTATAGTGATGTATAAATAATCAGATTATGGTAGGAAAGGGGTATCTTCCAATATTTCAATACTGCTTTAAAATATTGTTTATTGTACAACTTACAAAAAAGCAAGTTGTATCCTTTTATGAAAAATTTATAATAGAAAGAGCTTTTAAAAGCTGCTCATCTGGTAGTAAAATGAATACTATTCAACTAAAATTGAAAAGTCACAGCAATTTCCTAAGGAAACCAAGCTATATAAAAATAAAGATGTTTGCTAATAGAAGGTGTATCTGGTTTGCCTCTATGATTTGGAAACTCAAGATAGGGGTGCTTAAGCAAGAACAAAGCTTATTTTTGAGTGACACAAAAGGAGGCAAGTGTCCAGTAGACCAAGAGTATATGGTGGTTTCAAAAGACCAGGAATTTAGTCTTTTTTTTCTGTACTTCTTTTCTCTCTGCTCTGCTCTTCAAAACATAATAGCTCAACATCCGAGGTGGTGGATGAAGCTCCATTCATTAGTTCTTCATTCCAGGCTGTACATAAGAAAAAGAGGGCTAAGGGGGAAATGAGCTTTCATAAAATTTCCTAAAAGCTGACACACAACATAATCACATCCATTTATGTGACAATGACCAGAACTTAGAAGCCAGGCCACACTAATTTAAAAAAAAGGCTGGGATTTTCAGTTATTATTTCAGGATAAGCTAAAAATCAGACATTCTAATACCAGAAAGAAGACCAGATATTGGAGTAGGCAACAAGCAGCCTCTGCAATAAACAGGTTTAGGGTCAAAAAAGCACAATATACCACATGGTCATACTAGTTACTTAGGACATTTCACCTCAGAGGTTGTGGTCCTAATAGTTATATGAAATAAACATTTCTACCACATTAGCCTCTCTAGTAAAAGGACACAGTATCCTGTTTAGAAAGATTAAAGTCAGCCATAGAAGGAGGCTTATTTCAACCATAAAATTCAGGACTGTTCTACAAACCCCTTACAAGTTTTAAAAGGATATGTTTAAATAACTAAGCACCATGTCTGTTATAAGAAAATACCTGCTGTGAATAAGCAGTAATCTTTTATGAAATCCAACATACAGACATAATTTTTGTTTTACACACAAACACAATTTTAGAAAGTCAGGGTTTCATTTCACTTCCACTGGTTCATGAGAGTTTATTGACCACTTGCATGTTTCCCGTCACTATGCCAATCCTTCACATACATTTATCAAATTAACTCCTTTAACAACCCTAGAAAATAGATACCATGTTTATTTTACAAAAAGAGCAATAAGGTAAAGAGGGTTTGAATATTTTTACACACACAAAAAAATGGGAATGATATGTTTTCAAGAAAATAACCTTACCCATGAATTACAATGACATTTAGTGCCTCAAAATTCTAAATTATTTTCAACTTTCAACTTTTTTTTCTTGTACACACACTTAGAATACCTAAGTATTTTTGTACGTACCTTTTATTGGTCAAATATATAATAATTAGAAAAATTAGAAAATATAGTTTAAACCAAAAAAAGAACATCTATAATCCACCTTCTAGAGTCACTGTTAACCTGTCAGTTATATATTCTAGATTATTTTCCTTTTTTTATTTCAGCATATTACAGGGGTACAAATGTTTAGGTTACATATGTTGCCTTTGCCCCACCCGAGTCAGAGCTTCAAGTGTGTCCATCCCCTGGTTGGTGTGCACCACACCCATTAGGTCTGAATATGCCCATCCCCTCATCCCCCTCCCACCTTTCCAACACCTGATGAATGTTACTGCTCTATGTGCATGTAAGTGTTGATCAATTGGTACCAACTTGATGGTGAGTACATGTGGTGCTTATTTTTCCATTCTTGTGGTACTTCACTTAGTAGAATGGGCTCCAACTCTATCCAGGATAATACAAGAATTGCTAAATCATCATTGTTTTTGTGGATGAGTAGTACTCCATGGTATACATATACCACATTTTACTAATCTACTCATGTATTGATGGACACTTGGGCTGTTTCCACATCTTTGCATTGAAATGTATTATTTAAAAAAAATGATGCGTAAGGACTTGATTTTAATTATCAAACATGAACTATTTCCTTCAAACAATGTAAATGACAGGGAATAGTTTAGTTAATTCTGTCTTTGCTCTAGGAAGTATAGATTATGAAGATATGATATTTCACTGAAATCTAAAAAATATGAAATACATTAAATATACTATGACTTTTAACTTTGAGAAATTTTAAGCTTTTTATGGAACTGAAATTGAAGGGAGAAAATTCATTTACTGAGTCATACTTATAGCAAGGCTATTTTGGAGAATGAATGAGAAATGTGTATATAAAAATAAAAATAAAATGCAAATGTAGCAAAAATATACAATTTGGTTTGATTATAGTATAGGTCAGCTTGGCAGATGAGCTGCCTGAAATAGACGATCAAGATTGTACGAGTTAATTCTGTGGCATGCTGAGACAACTGGCAGTGTTTCTAATGCCCTGCACCAGGAAGCATATAATTACTGCTGTTATTATAGAGGATGTGAATGTGGTCTCCTAGCAATATGCTAAACATCCTCTCTCTTGAGCACTTTTAGTGCTTCATCTGCTCCATTGGTAAACTTTTGATTTATATACAGAGTAGCTATTAAAATTTAAAAATAGTGAAAATATTATTTAATCTCTAAAAGTGGTTATGCACATGTCATGTATAGATTGCATATATAAAATATATTATCTATACTACATATATATAGTTAAATCTAATATTGATTTTCAGATTAATTCTCAGTGAGTGATTCAGTGATGGAACATTTATCTGTTCTATCAGTAAGACAATCTTACCTTCTAAATAGTTATTGATATATTGATAAAAAGTAAAACTATAAATAAAAATGTAAACATGTATAGTAAATCTTTGGCCATTTGGATTAGTAAATACTAACTATTAAATATTATTTTTATTTGAAAATATATTATCTTTAGCTTTTCTTAAAATGCAAATTATTCTCATGTGTCTACAAATCACCGTTTTGTTGAGGCATATTAGTGAAAATGAAATTGAAAAATTCAAGGAAAAATATTATCTACAACAATAAAATCACCAAAGAAATAATAAAATAAATTGTTACACAAATTACATTTCAGAAATAAGTCCTCTGTGTTAGGCGAAGCACTCTATTTAGTATGATTTCACTCTTTCATCTTTATTCAGTGCATACTGTTTATGTGCAAGGCATAATGCCAAACACTATGATTTTTCCTCTAAAGTCTAGATAAATTAGAGAAATTATTAATAAATTGCTCTTCTTTTATCCAAGACTTTGCTTCCAGAATTATGGAAGGTAAACACCTTGTGTAAATTCATTATAAGTGATCCTATAAAGAAGACATTAATTTTTTTTCCTTCCAGATTTTCACAGGCACCTCCACAACATGCATTGCTCATTGGCAATATGTAATTAAATATCTAGGAGATGTTCAAAGACCTGGAGTGTCATTGAAAATATCACATTAATTTGTTATTATAACTGTTCTTTTAGTAAAAGTCAATAATTCACAACCAGCATCAGCTTTAAAAAAATAGGAATGGGGCATTATAGAAGCTAATAACTGATAGTGGCAGCTTGCTAAATTTATATCCTAGGATTCAATTCCACTGTCCTAATTCTGGGGAAAATAGAAATAGATTTTTATTTACACCTACTTTTGCAGTGAATCCATAGTACTTCTTTCCTAAAAATGAGGGAATATTTAAATAGTTTCTTTCTAGGAGCATTTGAGTACTAGCATTCATGAAATAATTATCTTTCTCTAAGCTTTTGGTACTTATAATTATAATCACACAAGCATTATGAACTAAAACACATTCATCCCTTATGCCAAAGTACTGAATTAATTAATAGTGATTTTTCCCACTGTAGCTGCACTTTTCTCCAACTCTTTTCCACATCATAGTTTGTTGTACCCACTCGTCTAATTCTGCAAATATGAAGCTAAACCAGCCTAAAAAATCACACCAACCCTAATATTAAATAAATAAAATCTAGAAATTAGGTTAAAAGACAAAATATTAATATATATATATATAAACCTAACACACAGTAAGGGTGCAGAATTTGTGTGTGTGTATATATATATATATACACACACTGTTAATTTCTGCAAGAACTCAGGGAGATGATGCATTATTGTTAAACCTCTGTAATAAATTGGGAAATTAAAGTGCCAAAATGCTAACTAACTCATGAAAAAAAAAAAACAAAAACGCACATCTAGAAAGTGGGGAAGCTATCTGGCTCAAATACCTATGTTCCTTCTGTTATTCTATAATGTATAAGGCAAAAAGTGAGATGCAATGCATGTTAAGGGACTTATAAAAGAAAAAAAATGATCTGTACCCTTAGTCTTGTCTTTCGGGGAGGCAGAAAATTTACAAATCATAACAATATAATAGAATAATTAAAAGTTTCTCACTAGAGTGATGACAGAATATGGAAGTACCAGTTTCAGCACTCTAAATAAAAATAGTGATTTCACGTCATGAGTTGAATCTATTTGTTTGCTTTCTTGCAGATACCCAGCACAATCTGACATGTTAGGCTTCTGGATGTGAACAGGACATGAGTCTGGCCCTTATAAAGTATACTTTCCATAGAAAAGAGGGAGAAGGTGAGAATGGTAGATCCAGTCAGAAATGAAAAGATGACCAGATGTTTTTAGAATATTGACATTCATTTTGAGATGAAAAGCAATTGGAGAATTTTGTGCAGAGAGTGAACATGATCAGAGTTTATAACAGAATTCCTGTGCTTTTCATGTTGACAATAGATTCTGTTGATAATGAAATATAGCAGTCAAGGGTGTAAAACAGAGAGACCATAGGAGACTTTTGTAGTGGTCCAAGCAAGAGATGAAGGTGAGTTAATCATGATTGGTAAAGGTTAACATACTCTTATGCTGGATATATTTTGATGTTCAATATATTTTAAAGGCAGGACTAACATAATTTGTTGGATTAAAGTATGAGATAAGGATAAGTCAAGGCTAACTCTAAAGATGTTGGCTTGAGTAACCAGTAGGATGGAGATTACATTATTTGGATGGGAAAGATTGGGGGTTTCAGAAGAAAACAAAGGGGTTTACTTTTGAAAATGGAACAATACCACATTAAATATATATGAATTACTAATTCACCTTAGCAAAAGGTATTTATTCATTGCTTACAAAAAATAGAATGTGAAAAAAATTTCAAAAAATAAAAATGTTTACAATCAAATATTGAGCCTACAAAGAGGGAAATAAAATATTGGAAAAGGCAAAAATGATGTATTGGTAGACAAAAGCCAATAACCATATATTAAATGTGATTCTTAGCATTTTTTAGATGTCAGAGTGAAGAAGGAATCTGGCGTCATCTGAAAAAATTGATTTTTAAATACTCAGAAAAGGAAAACCACATCCATTACTAAATATTAGAGATAATTTATGATATGAAGTTTACATTGAAAATATAATTGAACATTAAAATATACAGTATATTTAACAAAGTACTTCAACTATCTAGAAGCTAAGTTAGCAAGGTTGTGTCGTTTAGCTAATTTCAATAAAGATAGAAGAAAGTACACATACAGGCTATAATTAATGTTTAGCATGAATAAAAGTTGGATCTCATAGAGCTGTAAATTCCTATTCATGGCATATTTTCAAACCATTAATTAGAAGCTAATAAAGTGTCTTCTTATTAACTCATCTTCTGTTTCTCTTTTACCTTCTCAGCTGTGGGTCACCAGCACTTGCTGTCCATATTTTGCCAGTCCACTCACAGATTTGTTTCCCCTTGACATCAAAGCTGATATACTCATTGTAATCATCAAAACTTATTCTGATTGCTGAAAGGTTACACTTTGCAGCTTTTTATATTGCTCTAGCTACATTATTCCAGGATTTAATCTGTAAAATTCTGTGTAACAAAGGTTTATTGTAGGTGTAAATTTTATGAATTAGATTGTACTCCAGAAACCTTTTTGAAAAATGCTTTGTCAAAGCCTTGCAATCTTTTGTAGTAGGGATCCTATAGGATTTTTGTCTTTGGGAAATATGAATATTTTGTTCTGATCTAAGGTTGTCAAGAATAATTATTATTATTATTATTAGTGTAGTACTACTTCTTATTTCTCACTTTTAGGTATCTCTTACTCTGTAACATTCAGGTTAAAGTCAAAGTTCCCTCTTGGGTGTTTTCATTTTTTGTATTAAATTTGATCATTCACATTAATTTTTAAGGATCTTAAATGTATTCTACATATAAACAAGCTTCGTCAAAGCTGTGGTTTTGTACATTTGATTATTTGTCAGTTTTTCATTGCAAAATGGGACCAAATCATTCCTCAATGATTCAGTAAGTTTTAAATTTCTAACAAATCGTATATTTGCAGGTATTTTGTAAAACATGATACTAATATTGAATTGGTCACCACAAAAGATGAGAAGACGATACTAAGATGAGTAAAAATTAAATATTCTTAAGAATATGATTTTTTATTTATTAGACTCTAATTGTTCTGAACATTTTACTGAGTCATATTCCATTAAATATTATTAACTAATAATTTTGTTTGTTGTGTCTATTGAAACAGGGTATAAGATGCAATGATTTAATATTATAATCACTTTGATAATCAAACAAAAATAATTCTTACTGTTCATGTGAGATTATGGATCCCAGCTTAGCTCAGCCCATGGCTCATCAAGGTCTACTCAGGAGCCTAAGCCTGTCCCTCAGCTCACTTCATTGGACTGGACATGGAGTAAGTATGCCTGCTAACATTTCTTTAAAATTAAAAAGGAAAGTAAAAGATTCATATTTATTTTATCAAGAAAGATTTAAAAACTAAAATGTACTGGATGTCAAAAATATATGTATATATTTACAAAATAAAACATGATATTTACATGTGTTGCATACATGTATATGATAAATATGCAAATATATTCAAAACATTCACAACATTGTCAAAATATATAAGTATTTATTGTTGAAATAAAATTTATAGCATCACTTTATTAGAGATGTCTTAATTTCTATTTATGTCAGGGCTATGTGGATGTGATTACTTAAGATCTTTTAAAAGATATAAATGATTTTTAATCTATATTTTAGCTCCCAAGTTCTCAAACCCAGGTTCTCATCTCAATAAAGCTCACAATAGCTTCTTATTCCTTCTGTTTTTAATGTTGACACATTTAATTAGGTATTTTAATATTAAGACAGAGTAAAACACATCTTTCTCAGAATTTATAATTTCCTTGATTAATAGACTTAAATTGGTATGAAAAATTTTAGACAGGCAAGAATCATAATGAATTTGAACAAAGCAACCAAATTTATTACTTTAAATCACTTTTTTTTCCTAAACCATTTTTGACTTTTGTATAAAAAGATAATGTAAAAACAGAAATGTACATGTCTTTTCAGAAGCTAAAAAACGTATACTTGAGAAAATTAGGAGTAAAAAATATTAGAAATAGCACATGAAACAATTTGACTAGTAGATTATACATATATGTTATATATGATGTGTGTGCGTGTGTGTGTGTATACTTGTGCAACACAAGTTTGACCTGTGCAGTTCTACTTATATGTGGATTTTGTTCAAGTGAAAACATGGAAAATACAGTGTTCATGGGGTATGAAATCCATATACATGGAGGGCTGACTTTTGTTTCTACAGGGTTGACTGCAGACTTGAGTACATGCAGATTTTGGTATATGAAGGAGGTTCCAGAACCAATCCCCTGTGTACACCGAGGGATAATCAAATATGCATATTTGTATGGTAGGCTCCATATATGCGTGTATGTGTGTGTGTATATATAAATATACATGTTATCACATTTTCAGTACTACTCTCAGGTAGCTGATTTCTCCATTTTTTTCTGAAAATTATTGTTTTATTTAGATTGATATAATTCCTGTATTCATTTTCATTTTTTACTTCAATATTTAATTTATGAGGTATATTTTATACTGTTACATGTCATTTTTGTCATTCTTTACTTTTTGATTTGTTTGGGCTTTTATTTATGTTTCTTAGCTCCAAGTTCAACCAGTTTCCTGAAAAAAAGACTTTATTCATCTATAAACATGGTTTTCTATTTCTCTAGATTACATCTAGGACAGTTCTTTATATGTAGTAAGTTTTTGGTAAATCATTGTTGACTAATAAGTATTTTTAATTGTCAGGAATACAACTATGAGTCTGGAAAGATCCCTCCTTTGAAAGCTGTGGTATGTAATAATATTACAGCAATCAATTTTAAAGTGCTATATATTTTTAGAGTTTTTTAATAGTCTGTGTATTTTCATCATTTCTAATCCCACTGCCGTTAATATGTTCTTTAAAATAGTCCTATAAGGAACATAGCAAAGACAAAAGAAAAACTGTGTTTTGTCTTTCCAACATCCACTCAGCCCATTCCCAACTTTGCAGTAGTGGTATGTTTTTGGTGAACTCGAACTCAATACCATTTCTGAGAATGACCTTTGACACATTTATGGCAGTACATGTTGTAGAAATTGCTTTGTGAAAACAGTACTTTTCCATGTCCCATATAATGGAAATATGGTTATGAAGGATCTATCCATCCAGGGACTATAGTTTCAATAATGCCTACACTTAGAAAAGGCCAGGCTGACAGTTCTTATTAAATGGATGTGAGCAGAGGTGAAGCCTGTCCTTTCTAAACAAAATGGTTAAGAAGGGGCTGTGCCTTTTCCCCTTCTGTTTCTCTTTCCACTAGTTTGATTCACATCTGGAAGGCAACCTTGCAAGCTATGTCTTGAAGATAGTGAAATTGTCTGAGATAGTATGAGATTTGAAGATTTGAAGATAAAGGAGGTCTTCCTGAACCTCTTATTAGACGACAAAACAGTAGGAGAGATGTCCACATGTCTGTTGGGTCTCTTCCCATTTGTGCCCTGGAGAGTGTTCCCTCTTTCTTTCTGAAGAACTTTTCTCTATTGACTATCCTTTACCTCTGATGTTCTTCAACACCTTCTACTTTTTTGGCCGTCTCCCACTAACATTCAATTATTTTTAAGTCTGTTTTACCCTAAAAAACAACTAAGGAGGTACTCTCAATATGAAGCACGCTTTGACTAAATTTTCATCTTATAATGCTCACATAATAGTCTCATACCCATGCTCTAATCACTTCCACATTTGCACCTTTTGAGCCTCAGATTGCAGGAACCATTCCACAATATGGCCTTAGGTAAGGAATAGCTTTTGTTTTGAAGGCGAATATTTACATGGCTAGTGATCACAAGAAAAGAGAAAGAATGGGCTTCTCTTTTTTCTTTTCTTTTTTTTACTATTTCTTTTTAATTTTTGAAATGAAATTTATTGAGGAAGGACAAGATAAGTTTCCAGAGCAAGAGCAAGACATAGGTTTACAGAGTAAGAGCAAGATACGTTTGTCACAAAATGGCAAATGGGCCTCTTATAGTAACAAAAAGGCAAGTGTGGGCCTCTGATTGTCCCATAATACTGGATTGAGGTGTATATGGATCTGGCTTGACCTTTAAGCAGATGGAATAAAGTACCTAAAGTACCAGTTTAGAAATAGACTGGTTGGCATCAGGGAATGTAGATTTGGATGTTAGTCTATTAACAGGAGTTGTGTGGAAATGGGATCTGCTCAGCATCGGGAGCGCTTGATGGTACATGGGACTTTTTGTGCTTGAAGGAGGGAATCCCTGCTTCTTTGGAAAGCTGAGTTTGAATGCAGCATCTTCCACTGGGAGAACTATCTGGAAGCTGCCATGTTCCAGGTAGCTCTTTATCTGGTCAATACAGGGTGAAAAGACAAAATGGGCAAACCTGTTTCTTGTATTACACTTCCTGAAAGAATAATCAATTTGCTGTTACCACTTTCTTATCTTTCGTTTCACATTTCCATAACTCTGAAACTCCTTTGACCATATAACTCATACATTCCTGTGGCTAAATCCAAAGAACACTAAATTCACATTGTACTTAATGCTGCTGCTATTTCATCACAGTTGTCAACTTAAACCCTCTCTGTTTGATACTGCCCTATATCTTGCTGTGTGTGATTGTAATGAAAAGCCTATGTCAAATTCTGCCATGGATACAAATATTTATTAAATAAATATCTATAAGCAAACTGGGCACAAAGCAGTTCATACAACTTGCATTGTCTGCAGAAAAGTCTCAACTCTTTTTCCCTTCAAGTGTTCTGATCACACCTTCATGAGGCAAACACAAGCATTCCAGAGCCAGGACCTGGTGCCCTCTTATTAGCAACATGTATCAGAAATGAAAACCAATGCTAGGACACAGTCTAATACAATACCCAATCATAGGAACATTTTGGGATATAATTGTAGGTGCCACTCTCAAGGAGAATTGTAAGGTCTTTATACCTACTTGATTAAAGGTGGCTGGAGTCTCTGAATTATTTCAGCTAATACACATATATTAAATATCTTTAATTTCTATTTTATCATTATATGCGAATTTGCATAGTGTCAATTATTGATCAAGATAGGAACTTCAGAAAAGCTAGTGTCAGTCCCCTCTGCAGTATGACCCTGCCCTATACAATACCAGATCACCTCCCTGGAGGGTTCGCTCTTGATGTCATGACAGTTGAGCATTCCTTACAGCAACTGACTCTCACTGGAAGGCAAAGATGAGAGTAATTGACATATGCCTTTTATCACATCACTACTGCTGTGATTTAAAGATATCATGATCACTGGCAACATTATATCATCACACATGCTTCTGCTCAGCTGGCTGTTGAAGCCAATAGTGCTCTTACCAGATTAGCAAATTTACTCAAGATAAAGTTTTTACTTAGAGACAGGAGATTTTGGCCTATTTTTTCCATACCTGCCCACCTCTACCTTCTTGTCTTGCTCTTTATCACCATGAACTTTCCAAACTAAAGTTAATGTTCTTTGAAAAACTTGATGCTCAAGTTGTCAGTATTGTAATTGTGAAAGTAACCCTTAGTGATTTTTCTTTGTAAATTCTTAGAGGTATAAATTATTAATATAGTTCTCAGTTTTTATTACACTATTTTTACCACTAAAAACTCATCTCATTGTTTTCTTTCTGATCTTTGTCCCTGACTCCTATTTCCTCTCCTATCCAATCTCATAAGTGTGATATATATCATCATAATGTACATATTTTTATGTAACATAAGTGTTGCTTTGTTTATATTTTTAATCACTAGAATTTATTTTTAAAGCAGCTTTAGTTTCACAAAAAAAATTGTATAGAAAATACAGAGAGTTCACACATACCAGTCTGTCCCTGCCCTTAATTATCCCTAATTATTAATATCTTGCAATGGTTTGGTACATTTATTACAATTGATGAACCAATATTGACACATTATTATTAACTAAAGTCCATATTTTACATTAGGATCGACTCTTTGGATTGTACAGTTCTGTGGGTTTTAACAAGTGCATAATGTCAGGTATACTATCCTAATATCACACAGAATATTTTCGCTGCCCTAAAAACGCCATATATTCCGCCTATTTATCCTTCTCTCTGCTTCCCCCAACCCTTGGCAACCACTGATCTTTTCACCTTTCACCATCTCACAGTTTTCTCTTTTCCAGAATGCCATATAGTTGGAATCACTTACCATAAGCATTTAAGTTTCCTCCCTTGATAGTTCTTTTTTAATTGCTAAATAATATTCTATTATAGGGATGAAACACAATTTGCTTATACATCCATCTATTGAAGGACATTTGAGTTGCTTCCAAGTTTTGGCAATTATGAATAAAGCTGCTATTAATATAAACATCTGTAAGCTTGTTTTCTTGTGGACATTAAGTTCTTAATTCATTTGGGTAAATACCAAAGAGTGTAATTACTGGATCAAATAAAACCAATGTGTTTAGTTTTGTAATAAACTACCAAAGCGTCTTCCAGAGTAGATGTACCATCCTCACCAGCAATGAATGAGATTCCTGTGGTTCCAAATCTTCACCAACATTTATTTGGTGCTGTCATTGTTTTGGCCATTCTAATAGATTTGTATTAGCATCTCATTGTCATTTTAAATTGTAATTCCATAATTACACATGACATTAAACATCTTTGCACATGTTTATTTGCCTTTTGTGTAATTTTTTGATGATGCATCTGTTTGGAACTTTTGGTCACTTTTTAATCTGGTTGCTTTCTTATTGTTGAGTTGTAAGAGTTCTTTGCCTGTTTTAAATAATAGTCTCACCAGTACTGGCTCCAGTGGAGGGATTCTGCTTCCGGGAACTTGTGATTCTCAGTATTTGCCTCACTGTCAAGTTTTTGGGTCAGAGGCTTCCCTTGTAACCTCAATTCTCCAATGCAGCAGTCCCCAACCTTTTTGGCAGCAGAGACCAGTTTCATGGACGAGAATTTTTCCATGGAAGGGGTGGGGTTGGACAGAACTCAGGCTGTGATGCTAGGGATGGGGAGTGGCTGTAAATACAGATGAAGCTTCCCTGGCTCTCCCACTGCTCACCTCCTGCTGTGTGGGCTGGGTTCCTAAGTTTCACGGAAAACAATTTTGCCACGGGTTGAGGGGGTGCATGAGGCAGAGCTCAGGCAGTGATGCATGGCCCAGTCCTTAACAGGCACTCACCAGTACCCGGCCACAGCTTGGGGATTGCGGACCTCAGTTCTGGTGGATCTAAGAAGAGTTGTTGATTTTCATTATGCTGAGTGTTTTTTTGTCATGAGAATGAGAGTGATGACTTCGGAGGTCTTTACAAGTCTGATCTGAAACTGAAAATCTAACATTTGGGTTTGATTCAATTAAATTTATGCTAAATATTTAATATCTACTGTTATTGCTCAATACCATCAAACTTATCAGCCTGCCTAATATTTTGAACCATGCACCAGCAATATATTACTTTTTCATTTCCCTGATGATAGACATCTAAGATGGTTCCAACTCCCTGCTCCAACAATCAACTGAGAGACATACTGTTCCATGCTTCGTAGTTCACATTTTCTTTTTTATTTATAATGTGCTATATGCTTTTCTAAATACATTACATCTGTAAAATTACTTTGTATTTAAAATAATCTTTTCAGGCAAGTATTATTCCTATACTAGTTTTTTAAGAGATGAAACTGAGTCACAGAAAAGGTATGTAAATTGTTCAGTAGCGAGTAGATGTGTAGACCAAACTCAAATTATCTGACTTCAGAGATAACTTTTAACCACTATGTTATATTTGATTTTATGCCATTTTAAAGCTTGGATTACAGAAATATGAGTATAATCAGTTATAATATTAATTTATGTACATTGCTTTTCCAAATGGGGAAGCATTTCCTTTGAGAATTTCAACTTCCAATGGCAATGGAAAATGAGTGGTTGTCTCCTCTCAACTTTCACAATCTTTGTTACTAACTATCAGTCTTACTTTTTGCCACCATTCTGATAGCTATCTACATGTATCTTATTTTTTAATTTGTTTTAATTTAATTTAATTCGATAATTTACTTATTTAATTTCTAATGAGGTTGAACAATAATTTGGGTTGTCTCTTCCATGAAAATTCTAGCCTATTCCTTTGCCATTTTAAAACCATTCCTCATGTTCTCTTTAATCCTCAGGAATTTCTTATGTAGTCTAGATAGGCATGACTTATTAGTTTTGGTATCTTAAATATCTTCTCGAAAACTGTCATCAGTCTGTTATTGGCATCTGTGCCGTCTTTCACTGAATACAAAATATGAAGTAGTCAAGTTAACCAATATTTTTGCCTTATGTTGAGTGGTTTTGGCATCCTATTAAGGACTCTCTTTCTATTTCTTCTTTAAATTTATGGTTTCAGTGCTTACATATAAGTCGTTAGTTTATCAGAGGTCTTCATTAGCTAGGGATTCAGCTTTATTTTTCTTGAATAGTTAACCAGTTTTCTCAGTACCCTGTACCAGTGACATATACAGCCACCTTTACCATATTAATGTTTCTATGTATGCATAAGCCTATTTCTGAACTCTCTCTTCTGTTTCAGTGATCTAGGAATACCTGACGGGGTGCACCATCTTCTTTAAAATGACTTAGCTATTAGTGGATATGTAGACATTGAAGCAAATTTTGGGAAGATAAATTCCTCAAAAAAGAAAAATAATTTAAATTGTATTGGGATTTCTTTGTATAGTTTAGTATTTGGTGAACTTACACCTTTGTGATGTGTAATCAATCCATAAATTAACATGGTATATATTATTCATCTGTCTTGTTATGTACTTTAATAGACTTTATAAAATGGCTACATAAAATTATATATTATTTATTTCTAAACCGAAGTATTTCCATATCAATCACTGTATTTAAGTATAAAAATAACCTAATGATTTAGACATGCAAAAATTATTAACACATTTTTTTTTTAAAAGAAGGATGCTGGTGCATTTAAATTCTTGCCCAAGGATGTATAGCTTCTCTTATAGAGCAAAGCCTAGAAGCCATGTCTCATCCATTCTAGTCCAGAGATCTTTATACTGTACTCTGTAAAGTTGCCTTCTATGAGATAGGGACATTCACACAATCTGCAAAACTAAGTTTGAGTCTGTGTAATGGAAAGATCTCTTTTAAGCACTCTAGAGAAATATCTTTTTCACTTCCTTGTAGACTCATGAAGTCACTAGTGTTTGAAGCATATTTTTCTATGTCGACCTAATTTTATTGCTTTGCCTTTTATTACTGGTCACGTTCATATTATTGAAACAAGTTGGAAGAATGAACCCGATTGAACTTTTTAGGAAACTATTATGATATTCAGTTGAAACCTTCAAAAATTTTTATTAAAAATAAACACAAGAAAAACCTCTCTCCTGTGGATGTTTTAACATTTCATGTTAATAAATGACATTCTTATGCAAAATTTCCACCAACACATCTAAATAAAAAATATGTGCTTTTCTTACCACTGTGGTTATGTATAATACATGAAAGAAGTCATTTTTTCTTTGCCAGGAAATTTGTTGGGGCACAATAAACACAACCCACCTTTAGTTTTCATGTTGGATATGTTTTCTTTTTAAGGGGCTTAATTTAATTTATCCAAATCATCTTTCTCATTACTGACAGGCATTAACTGGAAGCAGATGAGTTGATGCCATCTGGCATTTTTTAGAAGCTTATTTTGACACCTCATTCATTTGTTTAAATAATTCACTGATCCAATATAAGCTAACATTCCAAAATGCAAGACATTTTCATTCCTAGACTAAAGCAGCATACGTTTACATTTTATAGTTAGGTGCAAATGAATTAATGCATGGAACATTACTAAGTCAATTTGGTAACTTTGCTTATCCAGCCCCAATCTATTCACTTGCTCTAAAAACTCTTTTCCTATATTTTATATGATATTAGGCTGAATTAGAGAGTTGGGTTTGCTGCATAAATGTTACACTGACTGACAAGATGTCAGAAATCTCCAGATACTGGAGTAGAAGGATTATTCTATCATTTTAATAATTGACATACATGTACAAAGTTTTAAAATTTGTTGAATGATATTGTGTGGTGTTAATATTTTTGTCTCTGTACATAGATCATGACAAACATATAGATCAGCAGAGGCATAATCATTCCTCCTAACTGTTGAAATCCCACATAAACACTTTTCTTTGGTCTCCTTACTTTAGCTGGTAAAGAGATATAAATTTACATATTTGATATAGTCCATCCTTTCATTTTAATTTGTAATATATCAGTATCTATGTTGGAGTGTGTTCTTTCTTCATATTATTTCAATAGTAAAAATATCTAAGCTTATATCTCCATAGTCTTTAGACAAACAAAATATCATATGATTAATCTGTTTTAACTATTAACTATTCTACATTTTGCAGTGCAGTGACATGTGAAGGGCACACACATAACCCTTTTTAAAATATAAAAAATATCAAAGTCTTACATATATTTTCCTGTTGAAATATCAGAGTGAATTTCCAATGTTTCTAAAGTTATTTTTGTGCTATTTTTAGGTATAGTTATGTTTATTATATAATGGCATTTGTAATTAATAATAGTTCTAGAAATAATGTCCCAACATAGTCAACATATTGTTAATACTTAAATCATTAGCAGGCCCTGAAGAGTCGAACATTTTAATTGTAGGGCAAATATTTCCTTATGATCACTTAACTAGGTGACAGTAAGGTAAAGATATAGACTAGTTAGGTAGTCATAAAATAAATATCTGTTCCATGATTAAAAACAATACATATCTCTATATATCTTTCTTTACGAAACTTCATAATCTATTAGGAGATATGCACAAAAATAATTAAACTATATCATGGTAAATGAATGAAGCAGATACCATTAATGCATTATATATATCTTCTTTAGTGTTTGTTATTTTCTTCCATGACAATCTTATTTCCACCAAGGAACTTCCCATTTGTACCTAACGTGTCTCGCCGACTGCTGGTGCCTGCTCCACCTGCAAGAAGGACATATCAGAAGCCTTGGGAAAATGACAACTTCAGCCTAGCAGCACTCTGCTAATAACTGATGGAGGCTGGATATCTCCATGAGTATGTTCTACACTGACTCTCACTTACCCAAGCATCAGTCACCTGCAGTGATAATTTTTTAAAATAATACACCATTATCGGATCTTTTTCCTGCTTATCTAACTTCTCCAGTCTGCTATCAATGTTTAGTGGGATTAATTTTGAAATAAAAATCCTACCATCAAATCCTTGTGTATCTGCTTCTGTGGGAACCCAAATAAAATAATGCAATAATAGATATTCATGGGAGCAGAAATGAAGGATGCCTTACATTTAGATACGATCATGAGAAACTTTCTGAACAAGATATCTTAGTCTGCTCAGGCTGCCATAACAAAATACTATAGATTAAGTTGTTTAAACAACAGACATAGATTTTTCTCAGTCCTGGAGGCTGGAAATCTGAGATCAGGGAGTAATCATGATTGGTTTCTGACAAAGATCCCTTCCTAACTTGTAGAAGCCACCATTTTTCTGTGTGTTCACATGAACTCTTGTTTGTTTGTGCGTTGGGAAAGAGAAAAGGAAACCAAGCTCTCTGGTGTCTGTTTGTACAAGAATATTTGCGCTTTGTATCAGGGCTCCACACTTAAGACCTCATTTAACCTTGATTACCTCCTTAGAGACACTGTCTTCAAATACAGCCACATTGGGGGTTAGGGATTTAATATATAAATTTTGGAGAAAACCCAAATCAGTCCATAGTACAATGTGAATACTGGATTGAGTCTGAAGAGATGAGTAGGACTTACTGAGGTAAAAGTTATAGGAATTTCCTTCTAAGAAAAGAGAGCCCGTGAGAAAACCCACAAAGGTAAAACATATCTTTGTGATATTTCAAAACAAAAGAAGCAATTCTTAGCTTTAGAGAGATAAAATTGGAAGTGCAAAATGTAAGATATTGATTGAAGAGTTAGTAAAATTGGAATTCTGGCAAATAGATGTATTGAAGGATACAGAAGGAAAAGAGTATCAAAGAGCAATTTGACAGCCAAGCATGGGCTCTAAGGTGGTATGCAAATCAATGCAGAGTGTCAGATAAGCTGGGAGAAATTAGCAATATCGTACGTACATATCTGAATGAAATTGAACAAATTGAAAAAGTAAAAAATTAAATAAAGAAAATCATGATCCTAGTGATTAAAATTATAGAGATATATAAGTTATGGATGATAATATTGGCTGGGGGGAGGCCCCCTAGGAGCAGCATGCAGGTAGTGGGAGAAATGATAGAGCTGTGAATGTCTGATACTAGGTGGTGTGTTCATTCTGGCAGCGTGTGAGCAGGATTGAGGTAGAGGGAAAGGTTTCAGTGTAGAGTTCATCAGTGGATAAAAGGGTCAGGGATGATAGGTTAACAGATGGGTTATATTACGTGATGGAACTTTCTATTTTCTTAATATCATGTGCTACAAAGAAGAATTGACTTTTATGTAGGGTTGAAAATATCAACTTAAAGGTAGTGTTAGTACATGGGAGAAAGTTCTTTCCTCAGTTAAGGGCCGTATTCCTAGTAAGGTCCTAAAGAAAAAGACACTGGAAATTTTAGGAAAATGATTAAGTATGTTTGGGAATTTTCTTAGCATCTTTCTCAAAAAATATTTCTTGAGCCCTTACTGTGTGTAAGGCACCATGTCAATCAATGACCTAAGATAAACACACACACACACACACACACACACAAACTTATTCTTGAAAAGATTGTTGTAAGTATGAACTAGGAGACTACATGGACACAGGGTTTAGAGGGAAAAGTGGGAATGCATTTATTGCTAATCTCTTCAATTAAGTAGGACTGTAAATATACAATATTTATTATATAATATTTAATATTTTCATGCTCCCAGGCTTTTCTGCCTCTCTGTCTCTCTCACTCTCTTCTATCCATTAATTTGCATCTATTTTATCTATCTGCATACCTACCTATTCATTTTATCTGTCTTTCTTGAGTCTACTTTTATTTTCTTGTGTATTGTTTTAAGAATCATTCATGGCTACAAATTTCCATCATTTCTGAAGGATTTCCATGCTTGAATTTAGTGGAAAGAATTAAGTAAATGAAGTAATTTAAATCAATCATTATATCATACATTATTCCAAATACTTCAAAAAGTCTTTTTAGATGGATCCTTTGATTTAATCATTTAATGTGTCTCACAAAATAGTTTCTCAGAATTAAAGAACATGAAGCTTGTGCAAGTTATATAATTTGGCCTTATAAAAACAAGGTGATTTCTGGTTTCCCAAATATAAATTAAGAACTCTAGCTTTTCTATGACATCATTTCATATGGCTTATGATCTCAGTCACTAAGTATAGTCTTATCTTACACAAGAATCCTTGATTTGGGCTTTTTGCTGGCACAAGAAAAACTACACACCTGCTCTGTCCCCCAAAGCCTTATAATCACCTTGAGAATATAGTCATGAATACGACCGTCTATATTACTTGGAAAACTGAGGAGCATCTTAAGTATGAGAAAAGTATGCTTCCATTTTGCACTGTTCATACTGAGAACAAACCATAGTATTATTCAGTCTGCACAATGTCTGTAGGAGAGAATTATACATGTTCTCAATGGAGTCTTAAAATATCCAAATGATATTTCATATTCCCAATGCTTCACTAAAAAATATTGAATTTGCCTCTATTTATCCAATTACCATACTCACATAATTAAAAGAAAAAGAAATCTATTTTCATTTTTACTTGTGTATGTATGTTTTCCCTCTAATCATGGAAAAGCTTCAAAGAATAGTTACTTTAAGTTCTCTTAGATTTTTGGAGCAGTTGTTCTCAACCACTTGTGAAGGGAATTCTATACTCACTTTCTATAACTGGTACTAAAATACATCACTAATCCAGCAACTGCTTTCACTATGCATCATAACATAATTGTTACAATTTAAGCCATATTTACTTTGCTGTCTGTCCTAGTATTAGAGATTTTCTTTTTCTCCCTGTACCAGTATGACGGGTAAATGACAGGATGGCGTTTTTGCTATAAAATGAAAATAATATTGAGTATTTAAAAAGTGGCCCTTTTCAAATGCTATCTTAGCACTACTGTAAAATCCTTATTTGCATTATACCTATAATTTAATATTTACTATAATTGGAATATTTTGAAACTTCATAAGTAAAGGTCATTTTGTTACAAATTTTGTGACACAGTACTAATATATTCACTGCATCTTTTTAGCAGAGATTTAAAAGAAAATGATTTGTCCATCAATAAATAAGTGGATTAATAAAATGTGGTATATGTATACCATGGAGTACTATTCAGCTTTGAGAAACAATGGTGATATAGCACCTCTTGTACTCCATGGATAGAGCTGGAACCCATTCTACTAAGTGAAGTATCCCAAGAATGGAAAAATAAGTACCACATGTGCTTACCAACAAATTGGTTTCACTGATCAACACCTAAGTGCACATATAGGAATAACATTTATTAGGTGTCAGGAAGATGGAAGAGGGGCGGGGGAGAATGGGTATATACACACATAATGGGTGCAATGCGCACCATCTGGAGGATGGACATGCTTGAAGCTTGACTGGGGGGGGTCGGGCAAGGGCAATGTAACCTAAACATTTATAACCCCATAATATGCAGAAACAAAAAAAAAAAAGAGAGAGATAAATGTATAAACAAACAAACAAAAAATAAAAATGATTTGTGTTTGCCTGGATACAGAGTATGATCAATTCTTTTTTGACACACATTTATTATAATATTGTTTAATATATGTTCATTATTTTAAAGCAATTCAGGAGAGATAAGAACTCAGCTGAGACTTACATAACAAACCTAATACATTGTCATTTAAGATTAATACAAATGTTATTTTGGAAATTTTCTATATATATATCAGAAATGAAATTATTTGAGTTGAAAAGAACATTTGTAGGAAAGTGATGGTGGCAAGGGTCAGAGTGCTATAGATGCGAGTCATGTGAAATACGGTCATATTCAGAATATTAAGCATTAAGTGGTAATATGGTATTATATCTTCAAGTTATCTTAAAATGGTTAGAAATGATAGAAATAGAGAGAGAAGCAGAGAAAAGGAGAAACAGAAGGAAAGAGAAATAAAGAGAGGTTATAGGAGTCAAGAGAAAAAGAGAGAATGAGAGAAAGAAAGAAATGTAAGAAATTGACAATTGGTAAATCCAGGTCAAAATGCAAAAGTATTAGAAAGTTACATTTTTACCATTCCTGTACTTTTGTATAAATTTGAAATCATTTCAAAATAGAAAAGTTTAATATATGAGTAAAAGATGCCTTTTTGTCCTGGATTTTTTTTTAAGGATTCTTGTTTAAAACTGCCTTGAAAGAGGGAGATAGGGCCCTCTTATTAAATAAAGGGCAGGCACACTTGCTGCTCAGATAAACAAAGATAATTTCTCCCTCTGGAACAAAGGTTAGACAAGTGTAGTGCCCGTTATAAAATATTCCTGTTCCCTTAAGTCAG
Source organism: Avahi laniger (assembly GCA_963575035.1). Lineage (NCBI taxonomy): Eukaryota > Metazoa > Chordata > Mammalia > Primates > Indriidae > Avahi > Avahi laniger. The sequence continues at coordinate 23,665 of CAUYSK010031354.1, forward strand.
GATTTCTCTTCCGTAATGCAATGAATTTCTTATGCATTTGTCATCTGGCCCTCTTTGCATCACCCTTTGGGAAGCAGAATTCAAATAACTGGTACCAAGATACAGCAATAATTCAGCAACTGCTTTCACTATATATGATAACATCTTTTGTTTTGAACCCAGGATTCTTGTGTCTTCTGCCAGCATCTTGAAACTGTGCTATGCTAATTTGTTGCTTTGCAAGTAAGATAAAATCTCAGATTCTTCACAGTTCTTAACAGGCACACTTTTGATTAGCTAAAGTCTTCTTTACTGTCCTTCAAAGATTAAAACCATTTTCACATACGATTTATACTCAGTATAGGTTAGAATTAAATTTATCTATTTACTGAGAACTGAGATCATTATGATATTGAGATTTTACCTCAAAAGACATAGTATTATACTTTCTATGTGGTTATTTTTTTAGTGTCAGCTGTTGCCACATAAAACTTTCTTCATAAAATCCTTAAAATTTATTTTAAGTCGATTTTATATTTAAAGGTTGTGTATGTGTGTATATTTAAACAACATATAGTTGAATATTGTTTTATTAACCTGTTTAATAATATCTGACTTTAAGTCCTTTTATATTTAATTCAATTTTAGGTATGGTTGGCTATACATCTTCCATAAATAATTGTTTTATATTTATCCTAATTTGCAGTTTCTCTTTCCTTTTCTGCCTTATTTTCAGTATTATAGATTTTTTTAGTATTTCATTTTTTTCTACATTCAATTTTGTCTGTAACTATTATATCCTAATAGTTTATCTTGATATTGAAGTTATCCTTAGATTACCACTTTTTACATTTAAATAGCATTATATCATTTTATAAAACTTCACTACAGTGATGTTTCTGAGATTTTTTAAAACTTTCCTCAACCATACCAGTCCATTGATTTTTTCTTCTTTTGAAAAACTGTAGTCTTTATAACCATTTTTGTTAATTCGGCAGGTTCAACTGTTTATTTAGATTGCAGCTTATTTTCTTTACGTGTGTAAAGATGCCCAATATCCCATCTAGATTGTAGAATCATTCATGGGGAGGACTGATCTTATATTTTTAGTATCTTGAATAATATTTTGCAAATAGTAAGTTGCAATAAATTTCTTATTCTTACTTATCATAATATGAAAGTAATTGGAAATATTCAGCAAACATTTCCAAACGGGCCTCATACTTAGATAACTGTTTAAAGTTGGCTTATAAAATTTCAATATAGCAGAATATTTATAAATAATTCACATTAACATTAATATTTATTAGATACTATATTTGTATCTTCAATATTATTTCTCCTTACTTTGTTACAATCACATAAATTGTTTTTATTTAAATTTTGCAGCTTAAATTGAAGCAGAGGCAAATTTGTAAAATTTTTAGATATATTACAATTACCAGAACCATAATGTAAATAAAATTTTTTTATATGTTTCAAAAATATTGTAGGGGCATAAAATAAGAAAATAACAAAATAGAATTGATATAAAATTTAGGAATTAAACTAGTAACAAGTTTGAAATCAAAAGTAAAAGGAATGGGATTAAGTAACATATTAGGGAAAACATAACACAAATATAATCAAAGGAAGGATAGATTTGAAAAAGTTTCTTGAGAGAATCACTCCAAGATAATCAAATACATGAAGAGGAGTTTGAGAAACTTGCAGAATAAAGTGAGAATGTCTAACATATGTCCAACCTCTATAAATGGAAATTTTGTTAGATGGTTTCTGACCAATAAAATTCTGAAGTAAGTATAATCTCAATGATTTCCAAACAAATCTAAAATATAGACTAAATTAAAAAAAATCCCATCTCACCTTATGGAGTTTACATAAACTTGACACCCAAATTTGATAATGATTGCACATGAAAAGCAAATCTATTCCACTTATATTAATGCAAAAATGCTAGTAGAAAATTAGGAAAACTACTCAAGCAATATATAAAAAAAAGATAACATATTTTGACAAAGTTGGTAGTGAATTTGTTACCAGAGATAGAAGATGGTTTAACATTAAAAAATGGTTGAATAAAGTTCACTATATTAATACATGAAAGTCAAAACATATATAATCATGTCAAAAGAAGTTGAGAAAACACACAATTGAATTCAACACTCACGGTAAAAACACATATTAAGAATAGAGGTAACTTTAAGTCAATACAGAATTCTAATTATTAAGCAACAGCAATGGCTTCAGTAATTGCAAGTACCGTACTTAATGGTGAAGATCAGTAGCATTTGCTCTTGAAAAACAAGACATTGCCATGCATAAAGTAAAGCTGTATGAAAGAACTAGCATTGGACATCACTGAGGAGGGTTTTTACTTTGACTTTTTACAATGACTGATGAAAAAATCCTAGAATCAGATCCTTTCTTACACCATCCACATACAGCATTTTATAATTGATGAAGATTTAAATGTGAGAGATAAAATTATAAATGCTTTGAAACAAATAAAGGGTACTATGTTTACAATATCAGGGTTGGAAAAGATTTTCTAAGTGAGGTACAAAACTGCAAATAATAAAGAAACCACTAAGAATCATTAAGAAATTCTATTTAACAACAGGTTGGTTAAGAGAATGAAAGGATTATTTAAAAATTGAAATGAAATAGTTGCAACATATAAAACCAAATTATTGCGATACAAATGGTAGTTCTTATTGAAATTATATAATGTGCATTCAACAGGCCTGATATTCAGCCAGTAGACACCTAAATAGATAGTCTCATCTATAATGTATTTCTATCATCAGTTTGGATTGTTTTGTGCTTGTACTATGAACTGTTAAGTATACGGAATATTATCCCTGACATGTAACAAGATGGGTAGACCTTTAGAATACAGTATTGCATCATAAAATTTAAGAAACAGAAAACAATCTACAGAGAAAATATCACAATTTATATACATTAAACACACCAATGCCAGCCTTGCATAGTTCACAATGATACATGTGTATTAATTGACATATATTAATCAGATTAAAATTGGTTCATATAGGAATGAAGGGGATGAAAACATAAACTAGAGATGCAAAAATCAAAATAGTAATGAGTGCTTCCTAGTAGACAGCAGTGAAATTTGTCATGACTGCATAGTACAATTAACTCATCTGTTTGCATTTGAGTTTTTACATGTGTGTGAGTGTGTGTATGTATGTGTGTGATGTATAAAGACTTTTTCATTAGTAATTTGCTATGCACAATTATCAAGCCAGAGAGAAAAATAATTTTCAGGCATGAAAATATTAATAACATAAAATGCTCCCAAAAGCATATTTTCTATCCTTTGTTTATAAAAGACGATCTCTATTCCCATCACACTAAAATATGAAATAACATTATGAAGTACAACTAAAGAGTTTCTGCTCTTTTAATTGGATGGGTAAATATTTAAGCAATTCGTAGCAGTGAAAACATGCCAATCATTTTTTTTATCATAGTTTGTTTGTACCCTTGTTTTTTAAGAGGAACTTTTCAATATACAGTCATAAGTTTTTAAACAAATCTGATCATTTTAGCATCTAACAGTTGAGTTTGCTTGTGAGTTAATGAAAAGCAAAGTGTGAAGAATTTTTCCACAGGACAATGTTTCCAGTTGTGAATCTTTAGAGAAACATATCACTCGCTGAGAAGCAGTGACTTTAAAAATAGAACTCATTGCTATGCATATTAGTGGACAACCTGCTGTTCCAGACATTCTAAAAGGAGTTATTCTGGCTCAAGCAGTAAATCAAGCCTGAATGTGAGAGTGAGCGTCCTTACCTAAATAATCATTATGCTGTAAGCATTATATAAGTCATATAACCGTGGGGCCTTGTACAATACACACTGTGAAGCAGAGAGAATAAGTGCTGACAACCTGTCACCCTATTTAACTTTGATTACTTTGCATCTAATCAACAACATTTGTTTCAGATTGAAGCTACGGCTATACTTCCAATCCAGTCATACGGCAGTGATTAAAATAATGAGGATGTTCAGTGATGAATCAATATGCTTTCATCTCATGGAAGTTCCTGTCATTTTGGAACTGGAAATGTGGTTCTATAGCTCAGCTCTAGCTAAAATAAGTAAGGGTTATGATTTGCTACAAAATCGTTGTTTTAAAATTCATTCTTGACCAAAACACTAAGCTATAATTACACTGAAGACAGTTTGTATTGCAAGTAATCTTTGTTTTTCTAAAATCTCATTAATCTTTATTTTAGCTAATTATAACTTTGAATTTAGCATTAGAATGTACATGTTTTGGAATAAAAAGAGAAATTACTGGAAAATTTAATGTAGACAAGCTAAAATCCACTCTGTGAATAGAGAAAATATGAAATGTCCTGTTTCTAACACCACTATCTTACTACCAATCAGAAATATGAGTTATATATCATCTGTTTTCCCTCAACCTGTGCAGACTCAGCCATATTTACAATGATAATAATCGATATAAATCGCTTTTAACAAAAAATATGTAATATTGTCACTAAAATAATGTGTGTATATAATACATAGATGTTTTCTCATTATTATTTTTATATACAGGATGTGAGCTATTTAGGTTTTTATTGTACTTTTTGAATATTAAATATTCTAGTTAAAATAATGTATTGATTTATATAATAATTTGTTTAAAAATCTATTTTATATTAGAATTATGCTATATTATATCTATTAGCTTTGCTGAGTGATTCTAAATCATATCAATAAACAGAATAATAATAAATGAAATTCTATATACTTATTTGTTTCTGGTAGGATTTAGTTTGTGTTGTCAATAGCTGTATATGGTGGTTTTAAAAGATTCAGCTGTCTTCTTGGTAAAACAAAAGACAAGTCACAAAATTCCCCTGTCTTCTTCCAGCAAGGATTGAGGAAAAATATTATACCTATATCTATGTCTGTATCTATATCATATATACCCATATATCAGCACCAGAAAAATGAGAACGGAGAAAATGTCTCATAACTTAATCTATAAAAACAAGTATGTTATGAGTATTCTACCCACATGGAGGCTATCTCCTTATGATTCTTTTTAGAAAGTATTTTAAAAATTTCACTAAAATGCACAAATTTAGGTTTGCCAAAAAAGCATCAGCCCCAGCCTATCCCTTCGTATCCCCATTGTGTCCTCTAATACCTTCCTGAATGCTTAGTATTATGAAAGCAGGTGGTACACTTTACCTAGTCCCTCAGCCAACATCAAAAGTCCAACAGGTCTTACATAATGAGAGAAGGCAGTCAAGTAGAATTCATCCATGTTATAGCAGTGCAAATAAGTGTTCTAAAAAAATGCCATATGACCATAAGTGAGATGAAAAAACCAAATAACAAGAAATACTTACAAAAATATTTGGAATTCTAACTATACAAATACATTTCAGAAGAGAAGGAAGGAAACAAGGTGGAAAAGAAAGATGATAAATAGAAGAAACAATAAGAATGATATTCCAGCAATTTATAAATGATTTATAAATGGGATATTACACAACAGAAGACTATTCTCTATAGATTGATCATTCTATTGAACAACTCAATATTAACATGATTCAATAAGTATAATTTGAATATCACATGAGAAAACAACAGAATGAGATTGCAGCTGTAAGGAAATAAAATAAATACCTTAAGTACACCACTAAGGAGAGAAGAAATAATGGCAAACACAAAAGAATAAGGTAGAGTTGAAAAGGAACCTTTAACTTAGTGTGAAGTCATGAAATAACAGTACGAGAAGAAGAAAAAGGTAAAGAGATGAATGCTAGTAGACTCTAATCAACGTGGAGGGCAGACAAAGGTGATGAAGCAAAAAGGGAGTATAAAAATAATAATTACAGTTTTCATAAACCAAGCTCCAAATATTTGTCTAGATTATTCAAAGTGCCTGTATATGTATTAGGTTATTTCATTCACATAAAACCTACCCTATATAATACTATTATTTCATTTTATAATTGAAAAAATTGAGGCAGAGAAAATGTAGATAATTTACTTAGAGACATTCAAATTCTGAAGCCAAGATTCAAATTCTATCAGTCAGATTCCAGTACTGTCTTATCTTCTGTATAGGCATTGTGGGGACATCTGATATAGAAAATACAAAAAAAAAAAAATCAAAAGAAAAATATTTAAATTCATGTAGAAAAAAATCTGAATCCATGAGAAAAACTCAGCATGTAGAATTAAAGGTGACATTACAATCAAGGAAACGTGAATGCAGAAAAATTATGACTGAGACACAGCTTGGTTGAGAAATTAATTTCAAGAATAAAGAGACTTTCAATGATGTAAGTCTGAATACATCATGCTACCTCGAACAGATCAAACGCTAGATGAGCCTCAGATGTATGCATAGTGGGACTCCATATTGAAAGACAATGCCACTCTGCTACAAAACGTTGAGAGAATGTAACTGTGAGAGCAGAACTCTCAAAAATGAAAACTCAGGGTTCATAGTATTCATGAACTTTTATTGAGGTAACTACTCAGTGAAAAGGTTAATAGTGAAAGACAGATGACACAAAATTCTAAAAAAAAACCCAAGATCATGACCTGAAGTACTTATGCAACCAAAACAATAATTTTCTGTCCTTCAAAAATAAAGAAAATATACATGGAAAAGTAGTACATTTTATCTCTCTGTTCTCTATATTACCACCCTGTACTCTGTGTTATGCAAATTATTTCTATTAAAAAATAAATGTCACAAAATTATACATGTTACCACCTATTTAATTTTTAGCTTAGCACTCTTTCTTAATGTATTTCACAGCATATCTGTGCATGCTAGCCTTGCCAACTTGAATTTAAACTCTTAGAGTGTAAAAAAAGTGCAATATTCCATGTACCATAAATAGAGAGAATTTTGCATAATTATACATTTAATAGATGTCTGGTGAGGATATGTTTGCTAAATTTCTCTTATGCAGTTTAAAATATTTCATTTAGGGATTATCTAACTTTTATTATACAATAAAATAAGAGTATGTGATGGTGAGAATTTCACTTTTTTAAGTTTGTGAAATATTTATTATTGTTACCAGAAGCAAATAAGTAAAATGGTTTTCATATTGCTTACGTAAGTTTTCTGCATACTCCAAACTCCATTAATGGCCACATTATTGCTTCTTCTTCTGGGTTTACCTAAACTTAATTTTATCAAATAGTGTGCTTTTGTAATATTTTCCTCAAAATAGTTTTAAAAAATAGTTTCAAGGTATAAAATCTAGCAATAAAGCAGTGGCATGAGTAATTAAATATCTTGTAGGTACAGATTGTTTTCATTCAGTCAAATATCATGGACCCTGAAGACCCTCTTGTTCTGTTTCTACCTTCCCTCAATTTACAATCTCAAGAAATGGGATACTACAAAAACCATTATATTCCAATTTAGGAGCAAGATAGCTGACTAAAGACATCTGTCACTGTCCCTCCTCCATGAGAAAAAACAAAACAATAGATGAACAGTTAAGATTTGACTGGAGTGTCACAGTGAGAGTACTAGAGTGCAGCAAGGGTGTGACAGCATACCTGTGGTGATTGGAAGCCCAGGAGTGCAGTGTGGAGGCACTTTGCCCCTGCAGCTCTGTCTCCTCCTCTCAGATAGAATCAGCTGGAGACAGGAGGGACTTCCCTTTGTGGGGAAAAAGGTAAGTAGCAGAACCCCACCAGCTCTCACTGCCATTGCAAATACTTATAGTCTTTACCATAGGAGAGTCCCACAGTCTTCACAAGCCTTGAAACCAGATAGAAGAGCTACCAGGAATTCACACAGTTGTATTATTAGAGATTAGGAACAAAAGTCATGTACTTACCACCACCTACCCAGCCCCTCTGGGCTAAGCTGTTACAGTATGGTGCCATCTTGAGACGACAGCCACCTCTGGAGTGTGCCCTCCACTGGAGGCTTGTAGCCAGTGAACCTCTCCAGTGCTGGGGCTCCATTTTCAGTCTACCAAGCCCACATCGGTGGCTAAACACTACAACCTGTTGTGGGGAGCCTGAGTTCTGCACAAAAGGGAAACCAGCCTTTGCCACTTGGACTTGTAGATGGAGGAAGAGTGTAGCATTATCTTCTAGGGTAAGACGGTCATTGAACAAGCCGAACCTATGTCTACCCTTCCCTAAGCAGGAAAGGTCCCTGAGTGACTGAGCAGTTGACATGCCCTCAAGCCTGCAAAGTGGCTACATGCCCGTGCCCAGGGCCTGCAGTGCCCATCCCTCCTCAAGACACACTTCTGGCCTGTCCAAAGGCCCAAGACCTGCAATCAGGGCCTGAGAAACAGCCCTAAAGATTGACCCTGACAGACACATTCCCAGGCCAGTTGAGGAGCTGTTACATCTGTGTTCAGGGTCTGACAAAAATTTTGAGAGCTATGACTGGCAGACATGTCTTCAGGCTGAGCAAGCAGCTATATGACCACATCCCAGGCCTGAAAAACAACCTTATAGGTGAACCTATAAGAAACACATCCAGGCAAGGTGAGAAGCCATTGGACATATCCTGGGCCTGCAAAACAACCCTGTAGGCTCTCCAGCAGACAGACTCAAGGTCAGCCTACCAGCATGCATATATATCAAAGGCCTGATAAATATCCCTGCAGGCTATCCCTACAGACAAATCCCAGGCTGGCAGAGAAAATGTATGCTTGGGCCCTCAGTCAGAGTAAAAGTGCCATGGCCCAACTCCAGCAAACCAGACAAAAATTGGCTAACCAACCATGTACATACATGTGCCCCTAACATAAGAAACAGCTTTGCAAGCCCCCTCTGGCAAATCTGTACCACCACTGATACACATTCTCTCAGACTAGGCACTGAGACATTTTCAAACATCACCAGCATGGATTACAGGTGATGAAACTACAGGGGTATTATACTACTGTGTCCACCTAGAACCAAAACCAATGCACCCAACAGAACTACCACACCAAGATCCATGTAAATGAATAGGTATCTCCCTGTGAAACCTACTTCATAAAATTGGAAAAGGTGACTATTCTACCAGATGCATTGAAATCATCAACATAAGAACACATCAAAAATGAAAAAGTAAAAAAAGAAATGATGTCTTCAGAGAAACATAATTCTCCAGCAACAGACCCCAATCATAAAGAAATATACAAAATGTCAGAGAAAAAATTCAAAATAATAATCTTAAGGAAGCTCAATGACACATATGAGAATAGGGATAGACTGTTCAATGAAATTAAGAAAATACTTCATGATTTGAATGAGAAATTTAACAAAGAGATAGATATCATAAAAACGGATTCAAACAGAAATTTTACAGTTGAAGAATTCAATGAATGAAATAAAAAATACAATCAGGAGCATCAACAACAGATTAGATCAAGCAGAAGAAAAAATTTCTGAACTTGAAGATAGATCTTTTAAAATAACAATGTAGACAAAGGAGGGTAAAAAGAAGAAAAAAAAAGGAATGAAATAACCTACAGGATTTAGGGGACACAATGAAGTGAACAAATATTCATATTATGGGTGTTCCAAAAGGAGAAGCAAATGAAAAAGATATAGAAAACATATTTTATAAAATGATAGCTTAAAAATTCTCAAGTATTTGGGAAAAGATGAACATCCAGGTGCAGGAAGATCAAAGATCCTCAAATAGATTAAACCAAAACAGGTCTGTTCTGGGACACATTACTGTCAAACTGACAAAAGTCAAAGACAAAGAAATAATTTCAAATACAGAAAGCAAAATGTGTGAGATCGTATGTAAGGAAACCCTCATTAAATTAATAGTAGATTTCTCAACAGAATCCTTACAGTACAAGAGAGAATGGAATAGTATATTCAGAGTACCGAAATTAAAGAAAAAAAAAAGACTCAAATCTAAAAATATTATGCTCAGGAAAGCTATCCTTCAGAAATTAAAGAGAAATAAAATCTTTCACAGACAAGAAAAACTCAGGGAATTAATCACCACTAGATTGGCTTTATTATAAATGATCAATGGAGTCTTACATCTGGATGTGAAAGATGGTAACTATCATCATGAAAATATGTGGAACCAAAAAATTAACTGGTAGAGTAAATACACAAAGGAGAAAGAGAGAGGAACCAAAACTTATCACTGCAGAAAACCTCCCAAGTGCAAAAGTTAACAATAAGAGAGGAAGTAAGGAAAAAAGAAATACAAAAAAATAAATAAATAAAAATAAAAAACAGAACATAATCAATACAGTTTCCAAAGTAAGTATTCACGTATCAACAATAAATGTGAATGTAAATTGATTAAATTTCCCATTTAAAAGATATAAACTTGCTGGGCGTATTAAAAATAAGATCAAATTATATTCTGCCTATGAGAAACTCATCTTACCTGTAAAGACACACATAGACAAAGTGAAGGGGTGGAAAAAGATACTACAAGCAAATAGAAACCAAAAATGAGTGGGAGTAGCTACACTTAGACAAAAGAGACTTCAAGTCAAAAGCTGCAAAAAGAGACAAAGAAAGACATCATGTAATAATAAAAAGATCAATTCAGCAAGAGAATATAACAATTATAAATACATGTGCACCCAACACTGGAACAACCAGATATATCAAGCAAATACTAAGCCTAAAGGGAGATACAGATCCCAATATAATAATAGTTGGGAACTTCAACACCGTACTCTCATCATTGGACAGATAATCTAGACAAAATAGTCAACAAAGAAATATCCAATTTAAACTGCAACACAGAACAAATGGATCTAATAATCATTTACAGAACATTTCACCCAACAGCTACAGAATACACATTCTTTTAATCAACACATGTAACATTGTCCAGGATTGATAACATGTTAGCACACAAAAAAGTCTCAAACATTTTTAAAATTGAAATCATATCAAGTATCTTATTTGAGCATAATAAAACAAAACCAGAAATTAATAAAAAGAGGAAATTAAAACTATACAAATGGATGTAAATTAAATAACATGCTGGTGAATGACCAACGGGTGAAGGAGTAAATTAGGAATGAAATTTCCAAATTATTTGAAACAAATTAGAATAAAAAGATAACATACCAAAACCTATGTGAAATAATCAAAGCAGTATTAAGAAGCAAGTTTATAGCAATAAATTATTATATAAAAAATGAGAAAGAAAAATAAAAACAAACAAAAAAAATCCAAAACAAGTAGAAAGATAGAAATAATAAAAATCAGAGCAGAAATAAATGAAATTGAGACTAAAAAAGCAATACAAAAGATCAATGAAACAAAAAGTGATTTTTTAAAAAAGATAAACAAAGTAGACAATCTAATACCCTGACTAACAAAAAAGCCAGGAAAGGCCAAATAAATAAAATTAGAAACAAAAAAGATGTCACAACGAATGCCCCAGAAATAAAAGAATCATTAGAAACTGCTATGAACACTGTATGACAATAAATTTGAAAACTTGAAGGAAATTATAAATTTCTTGACACCTGCCTCTACCAAGATTGAACCAAGAAGATACAGAAAACATGAGCACACCTATAAGAAGTAACAAGATTGAATCAGTAATAAAGTCTCCCAACAAAGAAAAGTCCACACCAGATAGCTTCACAGATTCTACAGAAGCTTTAAAGAAGGTTTAATACTAATTCTTCTCAAACTATTCCAAAATATCCAAAATATACAAGGAATTCAAATATCTCAACACCAAAGGAAAGAAACAATCTGATTAAGAAATGAAAAAATGATCTGAACAGATATTTCTCAAAAGAATATATACAAATGGGCCACACATATATGAAAACAACATTCAAAATCACTAAGCATCAGGAAAATGCAAATCAAAACCACAATGAAGTAACATCTCATCTCAGTTAGAATGGCTATTACAAAAAATAACGAATGCTGGTGAGGATGTGGTCAAAAGGGAACTTTTATATGCTCTTCGTTGGCATGTAAACCAGTAGAGGCAGCATGGAGGCTCCTCCTATCAACAGAACTAACATATGATCCAACAATCCCACTACTGGGCATTTATCCAAAAAAAAAAAAATGGAAATCAATATATCAAAGAGACATCTACATTGTCATGTTTATTACAGCGCTATTTGCAATAGCAAGATATGGAATCAACCCAGGTGTTCAATAACAGATGAATGGATAAAGAAAAGGTGGTATGTATACACAATAGGATACTATTCTTTGATAGAAAAGAATATAATCTATCCTTCACAGCAACATGGATGGAACTGGAGGAAATTATGTTACGTAAAATAAGCCAGGAACAGATATTAAACACTGCATGTTTTCATTCATATATGTAAGCTAAAAAAAAAGCTGATCTCATAAAAATAAAAAGTAGAACAGAGGATACTAGAACTGGAAAGTATAAGGGGAAGAAAGACATGGGGAGAGATTTGATAAAGGATACAAAATGATAAGCTAGGTAGGAAGAATATGTAGTAGTGTTCTATAACACTTTAGGAAGACTGCTATTAACAATAATATATCATATAGTTTCAAATAGCTACAAACAGGATATTGAATGTTCCCAACACAAAGAAATGATAAATGTTGACATAATGGATATGCTAATTGCCCTGACCTGATCATTAAACATGATATGTATCTAAACATCATTATGTACCCAATAAATATGTATAATTATTAAAAATTAAAGAAAATTTCCAATTTATTAACAGGATGTGAGTCAAAAGAAAAATAAGTTTTAGTAAAGCATCAATTGTTTAACAGTAGAGAAATTCAGTCCAAGAGATGAGTGATTAGTACCTGCTCATTAGAGAAAGAGCCTTGAAAATCTGACAGGATTAAGGTTATGTGGAACAGTTTGTATTTCAGCAGAAGCAACATGAACAAAAGAATAGAGTAAGGGGTTCAGTCATAAAGTGGGCCAGGGGAACATGCAGCCTTGGGGCCATATGTGGCCTTCTGGATCCTTGAGTACAGCCCTTTAACTGAATCCACAGTTTGTTCTGAACAAATGCTTTTAATAAAGAGATTTGTTCTGTGGTGGTCGGATTTGGTTAAGGGGCAGCAATTGGTGATGTGGAGGGCCACATGTGGCCTTGAGGCTGTAGGGTCCTCACCCCTGGTAGAGGAAGAAGAAGCATATTACTAAATATGATGAGTAAATATTGGAGGCCCTTGAAAATCAAATGAAATATTGACTTGATACAGAAAGACTTAGAAACGCTACAATAGCAGGATGGGAGGGATTGTATTCGTAACTGAAGATTTGGAGTTTAAATAAAACTTTCCCTTAATATTACTAACACACAATCATTACAAAATAATCAGGATTGAAGCAAATATTTAAAATTGTCCAGAAGATTTCAATGTATTCTTTATTCAACCTTACCTGATATCTGTAAGTCAACGATATGAAGTCTAATTAAGTATCAGTATGGCTTGTCTACAGTTTTCTAATAAAGTATCTTCTTAAAAGTTTAAATAACTTTTATTTAGATCATTTATTGGTAATGCATTACAATAAACCACCATAACAAACAAAACCACATTTATAAATTACCTTCTGAACATGCTAGAAGAGACAATCATAATAAAGCAAATAGAAAGAACTAAACAATATGGCATCATTTAAACATTTGTACAACAGTAATTATTACTCAAGAATTGCTACAATAATGTATTAGTTAATACTGCTTAATAAAAAAAAAGAGATTCAAATTATACAGACAAGTATTTCCTATGTGTCAGCTACTTATATATCATCTCCTATCATACTCATAGCACCTTACTATGTATATTTTAAGTGTAGCAAATAGAAACTCTGAAAGATTCAGTAACATACCCAAGGTCATCATTTACAAAACTGACAAACCTCTTTGGAGCCTATTAAAGCAACCCTCATCTGACCCAAATGTCCACACAGATGTAATCTTGCTATGTGTAAGTTCTCCCGATGATCTGAAACGTGGCTAATCATAGCATCATCTCACCTGGAGGCAGGGGTATGGATCAGATGACCCACTCTACACAACTCTACTAAAATACGATTTTCTGAATGGATTAAAAAAAATAAAGGATTCATCTCTGTTTATGTTAGCACAGTTGTTGCTAGCTGTTGAAGAAGTCCCCAAACCTTCAAGATGAAAGCCTACAGTGGGGAGATTGACGGAACTTCCTTGAACATATTTTGAAATCAAATTTCTTTGTCTATCAGCAGGTAAGCCTTTTGGAACATGCTTAATGTATTCAGAACACAGCCCAGTGTTCTTGGGCTCAGAATCAGGGTATGTTACCTAGTAAATTATGTACTTCTATTTCCTACCATGAAGGATTGAAGTAAACCAAAGGAGACATTTTGTGGCAATTCATGATGAAGAGTCAGATGTCGACATAAGAAATTATTATTTACTATTCTGTAAATATTTTGCTAGAGTTTACTTCTTGTATCAAATACTATTATTTTTGCTCAGTGGGAATTTATTAAAAACATTAGAATACCATTCTCAAAATTGTCTAGATATTGCATTTTCCTTGAAGTAGCAGATTAAAAAAAAGCAGACCAACATCATGGCCTTAGTGTACCAATACACATAAATAAACTCAAAACACAATAAATAACTTTACTTTTGTATTTGTTATAGGATTTTCTGTAGATGATGGGATAATAGGAATGAAAATAAAGATTCAGTTGTATAATATAACTTAACTTTTGTATTAAATTATATAACTTAAAAATATTCAATTCGGGGACCTTGGAAATATTGTGATTATCCCATTGTTTTAAATCAAGGGGCAAAGCCTATTTTTTAATTATTTTTCCTAATAAATAGGCCTTTGCAAAGTAATAAAAAATAATATTTTCTGTCTCTTTTTTTTTTCTTTTGGGAAGTGAAGGCAACAATTTCTTTGGAGTTTTAAACAGATCTCTTTTCTTAATTTTAAGCCTCATACTTTATGTTTATCCGGAGGCAGAGGAAATGCCTGGCCCCCGCAGAGGCCAAACAGACTCACCTCAGATAAATATGTTGGGCACAACTAAATAGAGCATTGTAAATAGCTATGAATTTAGCTAAATAAAAGTAGTTTTATTTATTAGCTGTGTTTCCCAGAAAGTTTGTGATTTTTCTTGTTTTGGGGAAGGGAACAGATATAGAAAAACCTATTAAAAGGGAGTATGCATCTAAAGACTCTAGTGATAATTCTGAGTGATAATGATTGCTGTGTTTTGGCAACTAAAGTATAAGAATAAAGAAAAAACATCATTGATAATAAACATGAAATTTTAGCTCAGCAAATACATGTCTCAGTAAAATAAATGGCATTTTACTGACTTAAATTGCTAGTCTGCAATACTCTTTAAACTGACATTAAAAGCTTTCAATTTTTTAAAAAATTTTTTGTTACCTCAGGAAAAGTGAATGGTACTGAATAGAGATTTTTTTTTAAATTACTGAAAAAAAAAAGGAAAATATATATGTAACAAGTAGTCATTCACCTATTGAATAATAACACAAATTTTACTTTTAAATCATTATCAGGCATATGAGGCTAATATAAAAATATATATCTATAAATGTAAAACTAGAATATTTAAGATATTCTTTTACATAGATTTGTTCATTATACTGAAGGCCATTAAAAGAAGTTATACTGATGTGGTAGATTGAAAAAAGAAATAACGTCTAATATTTAAATAAATTCACATGATAGAATAGGATGTAGAAATAATTTCAAAAGAGGATTTCATATCAGATACTAATGCCAAAACAGTATATTTAAGATAAGGTGAGATATGTATCACTAAAATAGTGGACAGAAAATGCTTCTGAAATTTAAAAAAAGACCTTCAGAATTCACCATTAAAATATGAAGGCAAATTTAGAGAAATCCCCAAGTTACAATAATATGACACGAAGAATTTTGATAGTTTGGTAATAAAAATTAATAAGCCTTCCTAATATGTAATTAGCCCAATTAGTATTAAACACACATGGAAAATAGAGATTACGAGAGATAAGGAACAGACAACAAAATTCCTAATACACTAGTTTTTATAAAAAAGAATTATTCACAATTAGATAAATACAGTGTAACAGTTAGGATTAAGTTTAGCCATATAAAGCCCAACTTCTGGAATAACAATTCCCTAAAATTAGAAAGATGTTTCTCTCATGTAATAGGTGTCTGAAATTAGGCAGTACAGGCATGATATAGCGGTTCTGTGGTCCATGGGAACCCAAGCTTTGATTTTTAAATTTACCATTCTCAGAAAGGAGCATCCAGTCTCAGGGTCACCTTATAATCCAAGAAGGCTACTGTACTTAGAGCCATCATAGCCGTCATTCAGTTATAGGAAGAAAACAAAACAAAATAAAAAGGATGGGGGAATGATTGCAAGCTTTATTTAATAAACTTTCCGTGAAGTCCATCTAATATTTGGTGCAATTTGTCATTGGCACAAACTTAAGCAGAAGGCCACACTAAATGCAAGGGACAAAACTAAATCCTAGATGGGAAGAAAAACATAAATATTGGGAGACAACAAGAGTTTCTAATACACTTAAATCAATAAATTGGAGGTGGAAATTAAGGTATTGCCTAACATAATCTGAAATGTGGAATTTACTTTTGAAATCATTATGGGACTAGAAGGAGAGTTAAACAATACATAAAGAAGAGAATGGATGCAGAAAATAATGAAACTATTGGGAGAGCATTTTAAGGAAACCACTAATGGAATGGAAAATAGAAGGTGTATTTTCAAAATAATTACAGAAAGTGTAGAAAGTGAAACAATCTTTCTATTAATTACAGAAGGCAAAGGAGAGAAATTAAAAGGAAAACAACTTATTTCTATCATTAAAATTTTATTAATATTCTCAAAATAATTCAATTCCATGTTTTCTATATTTTATTTTAATTCCATGTTTTCTATATTTATTTTCTGTAATAATTTTGCATTTTCTACAATTATTTTAAAAATAGAACTTCTATTTTCTATTCCATTAGTGGCATCCTTGAAATCATAGTAACAGAAAGAAAAAAAAAAAACTCATAATCTCCAGTGATTAAAAGAACAGGAGATAATATTGGATGAGAGAATTCAATGAACTTTGGAAAATGAAAAACAACTGAAATTGTCATTTTTATCTTAGGTAGAGGTAGTAATAACCGGGGTTCTTACAGGCAAGAATGACCAAAAGTAGTAAGATGATATGCTTTGCCAAAACCCAGACTGAGTTATAAAATTAAATGGCCAAGAAGAATTTCGTTATGGGCAAGCCATTAAATTGGAACCATTCATGCTATTAATTCTCCACAAGGATATGTTTTGGCTAACTTTGCTAGTATAAGCTCCTGCTCATAGTGATATGCCAAAATATTCTTAAGCTTTCTGTTACCATTACTGATAATCTACTAAAATAAAGATTCATCTTGATTTCAACTTCTGAATGCAAAGATTAGTCAATTTTGGTATTTAAATTTCAATGGAATGATCCCCAATTCTGAAGCTTTGCACTCTGCTTAAAGAAGATAATTTATAAATATTTTCCAAAACATTTTTAACATTATGCCTTCATGTTTGTGTATGTGTTTGTGTGTACCTATTTTTGCCTGGTTATATATATTATATACGTGTGTATGTCTATATATACACATATTAAGTATATATTAAATATATTATATTAAAATATTTATATATTTGTATTCATGTATGTATGCACATGTTTATCCTCAAATATTAGAAATTAAATGTATAAGCATTTATATGCATATTTACATTATACATACATGTACATATATTTATTTTGTAATATTTCTGCATATAGTTGGAACTTCACAGAATTACTTCAAAAATATTCTTTTTTTTCTTTTTATTTCAGCATAATATGGAGGTACAGATGTTTAGGTTACGTATGTTGCCCTTGCCTCCCCTCCCTTCCCTCAGTCTAAGTTTCAAATATGTCCACCCTATTGCGTGGTGCGCATTGCACTCTTTGTGTATGCATATAAATGTTTATCATGGATATTGTTACAGTTTTGGAGTTATCATCTTCAAACATCTGAAATATTAAAAATTAATTTTCAGTTTTTAATTCATGCTCACATAAGAAAATTTCTTTAAAAAGCTTATATTTTACAAGTGACTTAAATATAATTGTTAATAAAATTTAAATATATTACTTAAACGTTATTTGTTTAATCTTATGAATGCTAGTAACCCAAACGATTCTACAGATAGATAGCAAATAAATGATGTAGGAATGAAAGGGTTGCAATAAAACTAGTATAATTACAATACCCAGTAATAATCAATTGTAGGAATTAATAAATAAAATAATTTATCATTGCCACTACTTACAAGAGGAAATATCTGCAATAGGAATAAAAAATAATCCTAAACCTATAGTTAGAAATAAGAAAATATTCACTATGGAAACTAAAATCTTATGCTATGTAATAATTTTTAAGGAAAATTTATAACTGTCATGGAGAAAATGTTTAATGACAATTTCTGTAACAATTTCATAAAAGCTACTTTTAACATCATCTTTAAATTTCAGATACTTTCCCTTGTTTTGATAAAAAGTAAGATAGCATGATATTTACTATCTGTTTAACTTACTTTTCACCTTAAATATTGTGAACATAATCCAGTTAATGAATGTAGCAACGTTATCATTTAACTCAGTGAATGGTGGTTTTATGTAAGTATTATAACATTAATTACCTAAATTCCAATATTCTGGCTCTAAATTTTTCCTTTTATTGTATAAAAACACTGCTCTGATACACAATGTTGGAACTTTTCAAAATGTTTGTATACATATTTATTTTATTTGATAATTGCTTAGAAGTAGAAACTCTGGATCAAAGGCTTTACACAATATAATTTTTATTTTTTAATAAATTGCCCCCAAGGAATTTTGTAGTGATTATAATTACTTAAGCTGTAGATCAGAGTTGGGGAAAATTGGAAGTCACTTGCTGCATTTAACCACTCTGCAGACACTATTTTTATGAGTTAGTACGATTTAATTAAGGCAGTCAGCCTTCAAGGGGTTTCCTACCACTGACCATCTCAAATTAGAGGCAGGGGCCTACAGTTGTATCTGAAAATGGTAAAAATTAGTTCGTGGATCATAGAACAACAGCAAGAGAGAATTATCTCATTGACAAAATGTGATAACTGAGCTATCGCTCTTTAGTGATGAATAGTTGATAAAGACTTAATCAATCAGTAATCTGTCAGATGTTTTTGGAGCACCCGCTTTTAAGACAGTGCTCTCAACACTGTGATGGTTGGAAGAAAAATATAACGTGAGCTCTGTTCTTGTGCATTTTATAGTATAATTTTATACTTGTGTATTTTATAGTATAACTTGATTGACCTGTAACATACCCTAATAAATAAAAAAAAAAATGATGCCTCAGTCATTTATATTTCATTGCTATGTATAATAGCCTTTTTAATTCATTATTTAATTTAATTATTGTAAGGCTCAAATGTACACCATTTCCATAACAGCATACTTACAACTCAATTTTCAAACAGACATGTAGACCGTCCTTTCCTTTAAATACTCTAAAGTCCACAGATTGATCCAGGCAACGAGAGAGTCGGATATCTAGAATGCATCTCATTGGAGTTTCTAGGTTCACTTTGCAGCTCATTTTGATGAGAAGGTGATACCTCAATTGAAGGATGCACAAATCTATGCAAAGAGACTGTATGTACTTACCGTAAAAGCGGTGTTATAGATAATGTTGTATAATCTCCATGCTTTTAAGCCATAGGTGATAGATTACAGTCTGAATCCAGTGAATCTTCTGTTGATTATCTATTTTTTTGTCCTCATCCTTGCATTGTTAGAAACCTGAAACTGAATTTGGACTCTATCACTACCAAGTGTATAGACATCTCTGTCTTTTGATGCATTTTTATGCACATTACGTAACAGTCCATTTTATCTTTCAATACCTCTTCCTGCTTGATTTATTTCTTTTTTCTTTTCTTTTTTTTTTTTTTTTTTGAGACAGAGTCTCACTGTGTTGCCCGGGCTAGAGTGCCGTGGCGTCAGCCTAGCTCACAGCAACCTCAAACTCCTGGACTCAAGCGATCCTTCTGCCTCAGCCTCCCAAGTAGCTGGGACTACAGGCATGCACCACCATGTCCGGCTAATTTTTTCTATATATTTTTAGTT
>CAUYSK010031357.1:0-27540 GCA_963575035.1 Avahi laniger
GCAAAAATTAGCCGGGCATGGTGGCACATGCCTGTAGTCCCAGCTACTTGGGAGGCTGAGGCAGTAGGATCGCTTGAGCCCAGGAGTTTGAGGTTGCTGTGAGCTAGGCTGACGCCACGGCACTCACTCTAGCCAGGGCAAGAAAGTGAGACTCTGTCTCAAAAAAAAAAAAAGAAATATTACTAAAGATACAGAGGAATATTTCATAATGATAACAGAGTTGTAGTAGACAAAATAATCTCCCACATGAGTCCCACCCATTCCCACTCCAAAATGTCCATGTCCTCCTAATCCTTGAAGCCTATGAATATGTTACCTTACATGGCAAAAGGAACTTTGCAGATATGACTACATTAAGGATCTTGAGTTGTCCATAATGACCTCAACTTTGCCTCAACTTTTAGACCAGATAATTTCATTAATTTCTGTACTTTTTTTTAGCTCTCAGTCACCCCTTACCTTGTAGTATTATGTATATATTTCATGTGGGTAATCACTAATTCTTCCAATAAGAATGTCAGCTATTTAATGATATAATCTATACGGTTAGCCTTGCTATTCATAGACCAGCAACGTGGGCATCAACTGACGAGCTTGTTAGAAATGCAGAGTCTCAGGCACCTTCCTAAACATACCAAATTAAAATCTGCATTTTAACAAGTTCCACAGATGACTGGAATCCAATCCATATTGAAGTTTGAAATGCTACACCTTATAGTACTTCTTTTTAATCCATCACAGTATACTCTACATCGAAGCAATTCAATAAATACCATTCTAAAAATATAATATGTACTACATTTTTAACATTCAAAGGCCACACAATAAATTTAAGGTCAGGGGAAAAAAATATTTTCAGGAAGTGCAATGATTAATGGTATGTTGGTAGACACCTAAAATCCAGGCACATGGTAACGTAACACACCCATAAAAATAAGGTTTATATTTCTCCTCCCTGCTGTCTAGACATCCTACCCAAGACATTGAAATGTTCAGTCACTAAGAATAATGACCCATGATGAAAAATAAAAACTGGATGTTTGTTTGGGCCTACTGCACTGTCAAGTAGATGAAAAGGACTTGTTGAAAATTAATTGGCTATGTATCTATTATAGTGCATCTGGCATAATAAGAGAAGGAACTTTTTACAAATACCTACTTCCAAAGTGTCTCAGTCCAACCTCAAGCCCTCAAGGATATGATGCTTAATTTTGCTTTAGAATGCTACCCTAAAACTACTTCTAGATTTTAACAAATTCTGTGTAGATTACAAGAGTGTTGAAAAACTCTCATACATTTAGAAAATTTTTAAAAATTAATATCTTATTTAAAATAAACAAACATGAATTCACCCATCTGTCATTTTGGAGGACCTATATATTGGTTTTGAAATTTGATTTTGAAAGCATCCATTTTAGTATATTTCTTTTTTGTTTTGAGACCACTACTATGGCATTCTTTTAGGAATGTCTCCTCTGTTTTTCAGGCCAAATACCCACCTAACCATGTTACCTCTTTTAAAAATGAATACGGCACTTGAAAAGGTACCATAAAGAATAACTAAAATTTCATTATCTTTACACTGTAGTATCTAAAAATCTTTGTTTCTAGTTTAAACAGATAAATTAGTAGCTTATATTGCATGCCCAGTTTTTTACCCCCATCCTGGAAACAATTGGTCAATTCTTCCCTCCTGCCCCTGCCTATTGAATTCTATTCCACTTAAACAAAACAACAACACCTAATTCTTTGAATCCCTTTGATCAGGCAGAATAACTTAAAAGAGGTTCCTTGGGGACAAGAAGAAAGCGTGTCCAGACAGATGCCTACTTTCACACCTCACTTCTTTGTTCTAAGAGAACAAAATCAATTCTAACAGATAATAATTTGAAGTCCTACAAAGAATCACTAATTCAAATTACTTCAAAACTGATGTGAAATAGGAACTAAAAACCATACACATATTATAGGATATGAAATGTATTCAGGTAGCCTCCTCTTTTTTGCCATAATAATAATTAAGACCATCGTTGGTGACACACAGAATTAAAACTATATGAAAATGTAAATATTTATCTCATAAAATTATTTTCCCGCAGAAAGATGTAATATTTGAGGTCTACAGTCCTGACAGATAAGATTAAAAAAATGCCATGAAACAAAAATAATAAACCTACTTGTTGAAGCTAACAAAAGTTTTGCACCGACACCCACAAAATGGACATAAATATGCTTTGGTTCCACATAGGATTCAGATGCACTCCACTTTTGAAAATCTGACTTGAATGTTTCGTTGCCTTTATATATTAGCAGAAACATTCAAAATCATTCTGCATACTGAAGATGCTTCACTCAACAACTTAGGCATAATTATTCTTTCTGTTGCTAGGGATAATAACATAAAGATTATGTTTCACCCAATTGTCCTTTTTACTCTCCCAACGCTGCCCCAATTTATTCAATAACAAAAGTGGAGCTGCACAGAAAGCAGATAGAAAAGGCTCATTATGAAACCATTAACTGCTATTATGACACTATTTCTGATACTTCACTGTTAAAAGATCTAGTTGATAATTGGTTGACAACTATCTACTACAAACACAGAAAAATCACTTTTAAAAAACAACTAAAAAGCTTTTAAATGGTTCTTAAAGAACTGTGCACAGTCTTGGCAAACATCTCATCCTGTTAAATGTTAAGACCTAAAAATCAAATAGATCCACAAGCTCTTGACAACTAAGCGGTCGCAGCAGCACCTTACAATGGAAAGAAACCCATGCATGCAGGCAGGTCAGAACAGGGAGGGCTAGCAGCAGGCAGAGAACAACATCAGGAATATGAGGCTGAGTAGCAGGCAGTATTCTAAGCGATACACAGTTAGCCTCAGGAAGATAATGTTAACAGGTATCGGAGACTCAAACACAAAGATTTATTTTGATTTACAACAAAAATGTGTACAGTCAATCAACAAATATTTATTGAAGGTCTTGTGAATTAATCACAGTTCTAGATATTGGGGATCTAATTATTAAAAAATAAGTAAGATTGCTTACCATACACAAGGGTCTGTGCTAAACAGTCTGTAGAAACAAATGTTTTGGTTTTTGTTTTGCTGGGTTTTTTTAATGGAATGGAGCATCACAACGCTGTGTTATAGGTCATAATTCATCTGTGGACAAGGCTAATGAATTTAGTCTGAACATACCTGAAAAACATTGCATATCTTCCTTAGGAAGGCTTTTCAACAGTGCTGAGTTCCTAGCCTTCCCCTAAGTCAGTTTTCTTTTGTATTGTTCTTATAGCTAAAATTAAAATCAGGACAGAAATTTTAAAAGCCTGGTACAGAAAGGGGTTTTCTTTAACACATAAGAAATTTCAGCTCCCTGATGTTTGAGCAGCTTTCCATGACCTCATCTTGTGCTTTGAACCTGGCAGATCATTAGAAAAAACACTTTATTAGTGTCCCTTTCAATCTGCAAGAGATCCCCGAGGCTTACATCGCAGCTTCCCATTTTGTTATCTCTGTAACTCCTCCCACCCACCCCTGTGCCCTTCTCTCTATTTCAACGGCTGGCCTGCTTCCTACATCTGAAACACGCTAGGACATTTCCCACCCCAGGGCCACTGTACTTGCAGTTTGGACTGCTCGTCTTCCAAATAAGGTATAACATTTTTAGGTCACTTCTGTCGGGTACAAGTGTTGTTTTGTTGTTGATATTAGTTCAAGGGTAAGTTTAATGATGAACACAGCAGTAAACAAAGGCGGTAACTAAGGCACAGAGAGCAAGAAGGCAGAGTTGGTACAAAGCAAGGCCAAAAGTTCAGTTCCTGGAATCAAGCTATTGAAAGGCCAATAATAAAGGTTTAATTCATTCAGCAAAAGAAGTTCATGCTTGTACTAAATACTAGAAGTGAAAAAAATAAAAAGAGATAAGACAATGCTGATCTTCCAAGTCACTAGAGCTTATGACAGCTCAGTGTTTAAGAACAGGCTGTGTCCTAGAGTCTGGGGCAATGACAAATCTGCAAGTGTTATGTGGCCTAACTTCAAAGGGTAGAGATATACAGGGGAAAGAAGACAAAGAGATCAGTAGAGATGTGTTCAAAGTGATACTTTAGGAAAGAATAATCCAATAGCAATGAAATAGGGAACTGGAAAAAACATAAGACAAGGCAGAAGGGCATAACAGAAAGAATATGTGATTGAAGTCAGAAGACCTGGTTCTAGTCCCTGCTCTTTCAATTATTCTTCTCTGATATTCTCAAAGTTTCTGTTTTGTCATCTCCTAAAATAGGAATAACAGTAAGCTGATTAGAAGGCGCAAATAAGAAAACATGATGATTCACTCTCTAATCTGCAAGTAGTCATACAAATGTTATTAATATCATTAGTTAACAGACTATAGCAATAAGTCAGTCAATAAACAACAAGACCATAACTAGAGTGAAAGCAATATAAATGGCTAGGAGTGTGGCGAAAAGAAAAGAGCAATACATAAGACATTAATGAGAAAGAAGCGGCAAGACTGGGCAGCAGCTAGAGGTATGTAAAAAACAGAAATTTTTTAAACAAAAGTATCAGAAGATACAGTGTTAAGGGAGGGAGTGATAGAAAAATATTACAGTACTAAATTGCAGAAAGAAGAACCTTGAAAAATCTTAAGTATGAATATAACATCTAATAGTAGCAAAATCATGTGAAGAAGACAGAAAATTCCCTCAAGTGGATACAATTTTGTTCAATCATGACTATATTTTCTGATACCAAAAATATTGGCAATTGTAGCTTTTGGATTTTATTTCATTTTCCTCTATTTATATCATATTATGAAACAGGCCAGGAATGAAAATATATTAGCTGGCTACTTTTTAACCAGTAAGGGAACAGTTATGTGAGGCTTCTTTGTATTACTTTGTAAATGTAGTGTACAAGGAAAAAGGTATTGCTTCCTTCATAGTATGACCTGTTGAGTTCTAGAAAAGCTGTAGCCAGCAAAACAATCCCAAGAACACTTGATTTGATGGTCAGATCACCCTAACAGGAAGGTTTACTCTGTGGAATGATCGATGGTCCACATCGTCACAATATTATTATAATCGCTCAGGCATTAAATAATTTAAAACCTAAAGTAGAGTGGTAGCAAAGGGAACGGGAAAAAAACAATGTAGATATAAGTGACAACAACAACACATCTATACCATGACTATGGAATGACAAGTCTACCACCTCGGTTATGTGGGTGAGAATCCAGTTTGGTCCATCTTCTGAACAACATCTAATTCTTTCATGTAAATAAGCAAAGGGTAGCTATAGACAGAAGAGTATCCAGAAAACATTGATTTTGTAAGGTCTAATCTATATCTGGACAGAGAATATTAGTAACAGTTTTGAGACCTGCCCAGTTAATAATTCAGTAGGAATGACCTACATACACGAAATAACATGTTGGATGATGAATAAGTACATACTGTTGTTGAATCTTCTCCAAAAATGCAAATGCCTCTTCTCTTACCTGAAGAACTGATATATGAAAACAATATAGGGCTTCCTAAAATTTTTTGAGACCACCATCTGTTGATCCTAATATCTGATTATGACACATACACATCAGAGTGTTTGGGAAATACTGGAAAACGACAGAGGTAACAGAAATTATGAACTAAAGCCATTTAATTCAGAATGTTCTTCAATAAGTGATGAATACTCAAGCATCGACTATAGCATCAGTGAGAATTAGCGATTAGTAAGTTAAAGGAAGGTCTGGTTTTGCAACAAGAAGAAGTGGCTAAATGTCAAAGACAAATGAGTTATAGAATTGTGTTACACTAATAATATACAAAGAATACCCACAAATCACCAAAAATTTAGCATTAATATTACACAATTAGTGCAGCCCCCAAGATATGTTCACTTGCTTAATTGCTCTTTGTTTCAGTGGGGAATTAACATTTGTTAGGCAACTACTATGTACCAGGAACAGTACTGAGAATCTATATTTTTTATTTTATTTGCTATTTGCTCAACTGCAGTTTCTCTAATTGTGGTATTTTTTTTTTCTCTTTAGAGGCAAAGGCACAGCATCTACCTTGTATATGAATTTGGTGCAATGGCTGGATTCATACAAGTAAATAGAGTAGTATATGTTAAGTAATGATGAAACGAATGAATGGAATGGAATGGTATGACATGGAATGGTATGGTACAGTACTGGCTCTATTCTGAAAGCTCCACTTAGGTGGGTAATCTGTCAACAAGTTCCTGGAGGGTGTGGTTCTAACAGCAGAAATGCCTTGGAAACAGATTCATAAACGTTAGAGCCAGAAGGAATTTTGGAGGAGATCCTCTTTAGTCTAACTCTCTCATTTTAAAGATGACGCCAAAAGAAAATATGTGATTTGCCTAAAGTAATTTACCTAGCTACTAGCAGAAGCAGGGCTGAGCCCCAGGTCTTCTAACTTCCATTCCTGTAATATAAACAGTTCCTTTTTGCCACTCTCTTAAGGGCTGATTGAAGCTTCTATACAAAGGAATCACACTTACTAGCAATATTTACTATAAAATCATTTGAGCTGTTAATTCATATAATAAAATACTAACAGTTATAACAAGATGACAAAAGAACTTTTCTTACTTTCTCAAGATTTCAACTAAAAGTCTAAGAAAAGTTGCTAGGCACATTGCCACAAGATTCCCCAAGAGGTGATCAAACTGGCCCTTCAACTATCAGCCCTTATCATTCATCTTCAAGCTGTATAAGATAAGGCTAAAGATTCAAGGTAGTGATATTTTGAAGGAATTCAAAGATAGAGAGCACTATTTTCTCTTTTTCTCTCCAAAGTATAGAGAAGTAGAATGTCTCTCCCCTATCGACCCAAATGAAGGGGTAGTCCAAGGTTTTCTTTACTCACAGAAACTGAAGACCTAAAAGGAGAGAATCCAGGCATCTCACTTCGAGTAAAACTCAGGAGTGTCCCATCTCAGAATGTTCATCTCACAGAGAACAGGCGGATCTCATAGTGCCTACGCGGAGGGGATGGGTGAGAGAGTTCTTGGGAAAATCTGATATGTGTCCTCTGGAGTTCAAGCACATATATAAACACAGAGAAATGGTATCTGCTTTTCACCTGGAAAAGTCTGAAGACAGAAAGTCAAAAAAAGTAAAAGTGAGAGGGCAATAAATGAGCAAGCAAGCTGCACTTTTGCAGTTTGACAAGTCAGAGATGTGACACTTCATTGCCCCACCGGACACAAATGAGAATGGCCTGAAAGTAAGCCACTTCATTGGGATCGTGCTAATGAAAGTTGACTTCAAGGGCAAATGGACATTTGTTGTAAGAGGCTACGGGTATACGTGGAGAATGAAGAGGGAACAGGAAACAGGAGAGTCCCAGCAGGTCAGGCAGAGGGTAGAACTCTTACCGCAAATGTTGCAAGAGGGCTGTCCTCAGGAGGCTCTAAGAACCCAAGGGCATAATGGCCAGATAGTGGAAGCAAGAAAGAACTACAAAGAGCACTAGGTAAAAAGAAATTTCACTCTTCTTCCTTAAATGTATCTCTACTCTCTATTTTGAAGACCCAGAAGCAACATGGGAGGAGGAATGGAAGAGCAAATTGAAGCAGAGCAAGGGGAGGTAGGGGAGCCCCCCCACTTTCCTCCTGCAGGTCAAGTCTTCAGTCAGGGCTGAGCTGGATGCAAAGAAAAGAACAGTGAATTCAGTGGTTTGGGTTTAGATCGGGCAATACACTAATTCCTGAAAATGAGACCATTCTTACAGCTGAAAGTAATCTGAAAGTAACAGGACTTACCCAAGAGGTTAGAAAGAAAAATCAGACAAATTCAGACTGAAGCATAAAGCAAAATTCCCTAGCTATAACCTACCAAATTCAGCCCACTCAACAAAGCAATTATACAGTCTTCAGGAATGAGATTTGAAAGGACACCTTAATGATCTAGGAAAATGGTCTTGGAAAAAAAATGAAAAAAAAAACATGAAAGAAAACTGTATATACAATAGGATTTGATTTTTGGTTATCTTACTTAATTACAGTCATGTACTACATAACAACATTTCAGTCAATGACAGACCGCATATACAATGGTGGTCCCATAAGATTATAATATCATGTTTTTACCATACATTTTCTATGTGTAGATATGTTTAGATACACAAACACTACCATTGTGTTACAATTGCCTACAATATTCAGTACAATAACTGAATGCTGCACAGGTTGTAGTCTTTGAGCAATAGGCTCTACTATACAGCCAAGGTGTGTAGTATGCTATATCACGTGGGTTTGTGTAAGTACTTTACACGTACAATGTTCAAGGAAAGATGAAATTGCCTAACAATGCATTTCTCAGAATATATCCCTATCGTTAAACAGTACATGATTATAATATAAGACTGTATTTAAAATATGATAGGCAGAAATAAAATAACATGGTTTTGTATTTATCTGAGTGACAAAATTCTTATAAATTTTCCAAAATTAACAAATAATACTTTTACAATCAGAAAAAAAGAGTTAACTTTTGCAAGTAGTAAAAAAAAAAAAATGTTTTACTACAAAAGTCAACTTGCGTCTTCCTTTTGGTGTCATTAGTATTGTTCCAAATTTTGCAGCCAAAAGTGATTGTCTTAATAATATAAGATGATAAGAACTACAATTCTTGAATTTCAGGGCCAGAAAGATAAACTAGTCAATATAATATTCACCTAAGACTGTCAATAAGACAAAACGATAAAACGGTAGACCACTGCTACCAAAATATAGATAATCAATTACCCTTGCAACTCCTCTCAGTGGTATGAGGTGCTACCTCAAAATTTTCATTAGCCACTTTTTTCCAATTAGCAAAACACCTCAAGCCCTCTGCAAAACCAGCCATCTGAGGTTTTCAAATTGTTCTTTGGTCTGAAATCTAGAACAAGCTCATCGAACTGTCTTTTGCCAAAGTCTCCATCTGAAGTCCAAGCTTCCAAGATCATCTTCAATGTAAAATTCTTCATTCAATACTTCTCTGTATATCCTCCAATCTGGCCCCACTGTCTGTCTCTCACTTCCTTCCTAAACACCTCCACTGTGTATTGGAAATCATCATCCATCATCAGCAGTATAGGGAAGAGGTTAAGCCTGGAACACTGTCAAGGTTCAAATCCAGTTTTGTCAATTCCAATTGTGTGACCATGGACAAGGTGCTTAACTTTTTAATTTCCTCATTCATAAAGTGAGACTAATAATTGTACCTAGATTATAGGATTATTATGAGGATCAAGTGACTTAATATGTGTGTAGGGCTTAGAACAGTTGCTTCTGGCACATAGTAAGTGCTTGATAAATATATAAAAATGAACTATGTTTATTAAAAACTCACCCACACCCTCAACCTAAAACCTTACCTGCTCATCCCCTGAAGACCTGGCTTTTACTGAAGTGCTCTCAAGTAAGGCTTTCTTCTCCACCACATGTAAGTCAGTGCCTGGAGGCAAGTTTTCTTCATGCTCCCTAGTGCAGTTTCCATCTGTCTCTTCTCTTTCCCCCTTCAAAGACCCCAGCTTCTTTAAAGCACATGTCATCAGACCTTACTACTTTGAACAACCTTTACTGCTGTCCCTGACACACGGCTTCACTGATGTCACTTACAGTCCATAATGTCCCCTCCACCACGAGTAGTCCTATAAGTACTCTTGGCAACTTCAAATCCCCTACATCCAACAACATAATCTCACAATTCCTTGCTCTCCTTAAAACTATTTTCATTTCTGTTAAAAAAAAAAATGCAATCAGAAGAGAACTACTTCATCTTTTTACATCCAGATCCACCAAATTACATGCATTATTGATTTCACTGTCCTCACCTAGCATTGTCTCCTTAACCTTCTCCAATTAAGTACTCCATTGAAGTAGCTCATATCTGAGTCAGCAATAACTTAACTCTTACCAAAGCCAATGATCAATTTTTGCTCGCATCTTACTTGACTTCTCAGCAACATTTGAAACCAACTTCTAGAGCGACATACTTCTTACCTCACTACTCACTGCTGTTCTCCAATTTCCTTGACTGGATTTTCTTTTGGCCTCTAAATTTTAGAGTGTCCTAGAGCTCTTTCCCCATAAGTCTTCCCTAAGTCTTCTCTCTTTATGGGTGGATGTAACCAGTGGCATGGCTTCAACCATCTAAATGCTCTTAACTCTCAAAAGTTTATCTTCAGACCAGACATCTTCCCTGTAGTCCAAACTCATACATTCAATACGACTTCAAATCTTTATTAGAATGCACAATATGCATAGCAATCTCACCACAAAGTAAAACTATGATCTCACCCCTGAAAAAATCAATTTCCCCTCAAAATCCCAAGCCTAATAATCTACTTAAATCTTCTCTTCTCATCACACTCTTTATCAGCAAGTTCAAACAACTCTATCTCCCCAAATCTACTCTTCCCGTTTACACTGCTATTTTTCAGTCAAAGCCACCTTCCTCTCCCTCCTGGAACACAAACACAGCTTTCTCACTAATTTCACACCTCCATTTTAACTCTTAAAATACAGTCCATCTTGAACCTAGCAACTAGTATTATCTTTCTGAAATGTAAATCAGGTCATGCCACATCTCCACTTGAAACTCTCTAAAGGCTTCCCACTAAAATTGAAAGAAAGTACAAAATTTCCACCCTGAACTACAAGGCCCTCCATGATCTGCCACCTGCCTACCTCTCTGTTCTTACCTATCAACAACTTCTTTCCTATTTTCTGTCTAGCTATGCTGCTCTTCTCATCATTCCACTGTGAGGCCAGCTTATTTCTCAGGACTTTTGCACTTGCTTTTGCTTGGAATGGTATTCTCTCAGATCTTCTCAGGGGTCATTTCTTAATATTTGGGTCCCAACTCAAATGTGACCTCCCAACCAAGGCCAATCACTATCAAGCATTTTATCCTCTCCTGAGTGCATATCAATATCTGAAAAAAAAAATTTTTAAAAACTTAATGTTTATTGTCTCTATCCTCACACAATGGTTAGCTCCTTGAGGGTAGAATCTCTTATCTTGCTCACATCTATATTCTCAACTCCCAGAACAGGCTTCCTGGCACATCAATAGCAGTCAAATGTTTTTTGACAGACTGAGTGAAGTCTCCATAAGGATTATCAGAAGTATACTATATTTTTCTCTTCTCATATTGAATACCAGAGCTGATATACCTGCTGATGTATTAAGCACTGACAGAGAAGAACAAAGAAGATAGAAAAGAGCCTATCCTTGTTCTTGAATAATTCACTGCCCATCAGAAGAGGAATTAAAAACTAACAAAAACCCAAGATATCAAAGACAGTTATTTACAAAGCAATCTATAAATAAGCCTACTATCATATAATATAAATTATACTTACATATGTTGAGGAGCTATAGTGTTAAGAATATGGTAGAATTAGGAAAGACACCCTTAAAAGAGAATAATTCTATGAGGTATATATTATCGATATCTTTACAAATGAAGAAACTGAGGCTCAGACAAATTAAATAATGCACCCAAGATTAAAAACTAGGAGTCAGGTTCAAGTAAATTTCCTGATGCAAAAGCCCATTTTCCTTTTAAGAAATCATGTTTCTGCCACATCCTTATAATAAGAGCTGGTTACTCTGAAAGGTAGGTCTAACAGAAGTGAGATTAGATTCTGAAAAATGAAGCTGTCAAGAACATCTAGAAGTCTATTCAAGATTCAGGAGCAAAACTTCGTCAATACTAAATGTTTAACATGCTTTGGGTCTTTGAATGATAAACAGATCACTGGTCAACTGAGAAAAAACATAGCCTGGTACCCACAGAACACTGAGATTGATGAATTGGACATATGAGGAAAAGATAAGCAGTTAACAAAGGAGTGTTAAACTGTATTCAAAATATTTTTAGAAATGAAACATTTTAGGAAATTTTCATAGAAGCTTTTTACCTCACTCAGATCCAAGCTAGCCATTCTGAATAAATGGTATTAACTAACTGTATGAGAAAAGGATATGTGGATATGTGCACATGTATATATATGAATATATATATAATATATATATTATATATATATGAATTCATGTCCTTGTATGTGTGAATGAACAGTTGTTAATAAATATTTGCATTTAATATATGATGAAAATAGGATGAACTTCATTGACAGAAAATTTAAATAATGGAATGAGATTGGACATGGTGGCTCGCACCTGTTATCCAAGCACTTCGGGAGTCTAAGGCAGCAGAATCCCTTCAGGCCAGGAGTTTGAGTTCAGCCTGAGCAAGAGCAAGACCCTGTCTCTACAAAAAAATAGAAAAATTAGCCAGGCATGGCGGTGTGTCCCTGTAGTCACAGCTACCTGGAAGACTGAGGCAGGAGAATCACTTAAGCCCAGGAGCTGGAGGTTGCAGTGAGGTTACAATGATGACACCACTGCACTGTAGCCTGGGTAACAGAGCAAGATCCTGTCTCAAAAAAAAAAAAAAGAATGAGCACAGAACTTAGGAAATCATTAGAAAAGATAAATACAGAAGAAGAGAAGAAAAATGAACCAATGAATCTATGTTAAAAATTAGGAGATTGCAAAGATTAGATGTCATGGGACCTAAATTATTAAGAAGCGTTACATTACTATCTTGGAAAATAAGGGTCATTTTTCTGCCTGAGAAAGTTGCTAATATGATTACAATGTCTATAGGGGTAGATTATTCCAATAGCTTAGACATAATCTGTCTTCATTTTTGGCATGTTTCATGGGAGAGCTGTCAGGTCTTGTATAGACATGCAAGACTCTCTCAACTGGACTGAGTTTTTCAAGGGCAAAATCCATACCTGATTCATCTTGCACTTCCCTAGCAAAGTATTTTGGTCTTAGTGAGGTTCAAAACTAATAAATTGAATTTAACTAAATTAAAATACATTGAATTGATCTGATCTGAATTGAATTGGAATGGTCAGGTATGGGAACTACTTATGATCCTTACAAATTCATTTCTTTAGATATCAGAATACTTACTTAAGTAACTTCTGCTGTGCTTAACAATAAGCTTGGAGCAATACCTTTCTTTTTACATTTTTACTAGCTGCACTTAAAAAGAGCCTGTAATGTACTTGGCAAAAGTATTATCCACGTTACACACAGAAGGACCTGAGTCATAGAAATGTGTAACATTATTTTTCCACAGGGCTACTTTTATACCACCACCACCTCAAAGGAAGTCCATGGAACAAAAGGGATTTGAACTGAAAGTCCAACAGTGTCACTTTCATCACCAAAGTTCATTTTAAGGGATTCAATTGTAAAAGGAAAATTATGTGATGTGCAAATTAAACAAAAGGAAAAAAAGGCACAAACATGACTGCTTTGGGAAACAGAAATTCCTGTTACTGCATCTTTTTTTTTTCCAGGTAAATAGAGAACATAGTTCTTATCAGAATGTACAAAAAACAATTTCATTATATAAGCATCTGTTTTGCAGTGTGAGGGTAGGGATGATTTTGAAAGATACTCATCCTTAGTTATATAACCATATCTACCATTGTGTTCATTATTTTAATATCTTATATTTGGATGATTCTTTTGCTTGTCAAAGACAGCAAACAGGGCTCTCTTAGTCATCCTCAACAGTCCACTTAACTTTCTACCACATATATTCTAGGTCCATCTGTCACCACAGTGTTTCATTTCACAGTAAACCAACTTTTGTGAAGGGCATAAGAGGTATCTGTTTTAACAGTTCGATCAAGTTTGTTTTCTAAACAGGTCTGACTTAAAAAGTGAAGTTTGTTTTCAGGATCATTTAAGTTTCAGGCTTCATTTGTTGATAATCTTATCTCTCTGAAACTTGTTTTTCAATGCAAACTCACTAATCTAGTCAAAGGTTTCAACAGCTAATATTGTGTAAACAGTAAAGACCCAATTACTGAGTGAGGTACTAAGAAAAAAAAGAGAGTCACAAATACTTGTTTGTTGGTTTTTTTCTTATTTAACCATGGTAATTAAAATTTAAAGATGACTTGTCTCATAACTACAAAGAAGAAACACAAATGTCTTTGTTAAGTTAGCAAGAGAACACTATCACTCCAGTCAGTCTTTAAAAATGACTTCAAATTAGGTATGCCAGATGGAAATGAGATCTTCTCTTAGAGTTTATATATAAAATGTGTATGTGCATCTGATCAGTTTTGGGGTCTTAGTAAAAATCTTGTTGGTATAAGTCCAGGTTAATGATATACTAAGCAATATAATTAAAAGGTTTAAGGATTAACATGACAGTCAGCTCACCTTGCCAGGTAAGCAGTTGGAAATCAATAAGTATCCCTCATGTCCTTAAAGATCAACAGGACAGGTCTGTGATTCCATTAGTATACATACCAACAGAGAACAAAGATTAAGAAAACATTTTATTCACATTGCTCCAGACAGTACAATCATCTCAATCTTGACTTTCACAACTCAACATACTCAGTAAAGACAAACCAAGACATCCATTCTATCATATAATACAATGCTGATGACTTTAGCTGGTGATAGTGAGGTCATATATTACCAAATATAAATGTACTTTTTCCATCGCTTTTCTTCATCATTAGACATAATAAATTATAAAAAGGGGGCCCAAGTAAAAGCTTAAAAGAATCTCTGTTAAAGAAATAGATTTTTACAAGTTAATCCAACTAAGATTTATTGTGGATTACTATGTGTGAGGCATTATTCTGAGTGCTTTATGTCAATTAATTCTTATAAAAATCCTATGATGGTAGTATTCTTATTATCTCCACCTCACAAATGAAGAAACCAACCAAGATGAAAGTGCAGTTTTATAAACAAGAGCTCATCAAAGAAATTATCCCTACCTTGAGGTGATTAAAAAAGAAATTATGGTTAGTCACTAGACCTCACCTAGAAGAGAAAAAATAGAGTTAGAGATAGAGATAGGAAAGTGGAGAGAAAAAGAGGAAAATAAGAGACAGAAGGAGGAGGAGGAGGAGGAAAAAGAAGAGAGGTAAAACTAAAAGAAAAAAGAAAAGAATCTAACATCTCCCAAACATTTCTAAACATTTTATAATCTTAACAACCCTATAAGATAGGTATTAACTCTACTTTATAGATGAGAAGACTAAGACTCATAAAGGTTAAGTGACTGCCCTGAAATTTTTGAACTCAATTCTTTGTGACTCTAAAGTCAATACTCTTGTTTCAATAAGCCATGCTGTAAAAGAAAATAAAATTAAAGAAGGGGTAGGGATGAGGACAAGAGAGAAAATTAATAGGCATGTGGAGCCAGAAAAAGAGAGAGCGGAGATCAATCAGTTCTCATCAGCTCCTTGATAGATACTGGAATGAGAAGGCTTTATTGCCACAGAGCCTTGCCGCTTTTACTCTGGAATACAGGGCTGCAGGAGGATTGAACTAAAGAGCCAGGATGGCTACTTGTTATCAAGAATTGGTGCTCTTAATTCCCTCACACATACTTCTTCCCTATCCCATCCCATTGTCAGTGACCCTGCTGTGAAAAAAGCAATGACTGACTCACCTAGATGTGCCAACCCCTTACTGAGCGATTGCATTGTGCACCAGTGGCCCGATCTAATCCAGCACACAATCTCTGAGTTGCTTTATTAAAGGTAAGATGCCAACCTGCCACTGTGCATATATTGTATGGCCTCAACACAGGGCAACAAAACTATTTTCATATTAATGCAAAGGTGCATAAAGTTCAGGAGTGACCAAAATTTTCCATTGCAAAATGACAATCAGGAGAGCTACAGATGAAGATTTAAACTTCAAAATTTCTTGACAAACCCGTATATGCTTTTTAACCAAAATATCACAAGAACTTGAAAATCTTTTTCATCAACTGATATTAAGAAACAAATACACGCTTGAAGCTCTGATTCAGATTGGGCAAGGGCAATATAGGTAACCTAAACATTTGTACCCCCATAATATACTGAAATAAAAAAAATTAAAAGTAAATAATAAAATTTAAAAAATAAATTAAAAAAAGAAACAAATTATCAATTTCTTTTTGCTTATTAGCATTAATATACTTTATATCATGTTGGCCAGATTCAATCAACTCCTTTGTGTGTGTGTGTGTGTGTGTGTGTGTGTGTTTCATGTCAATCCCATACTGCTATGATTTGAATGTGTCCCCCAAATTTCATATGTTGAAAACTTAATTCCCAAATTCACATGTTGGTTGGAGGTAGGGCTTTTGGGAGGTAATAGGATTAGATCAGGTCATCAGGATGGGGCTCCCATGATGGGACTGGTGACTTTATAAGAAGAGAAAGATCTGAGTGGACACACTCCCTCCCTCTTCCCATGCGACGTCCCTCGACCATGTTACAATATAGCAAGAAAACCCGCACCAGATGCCAGTGCCATCCTGTTGGACTTCTCTGCCTCCAGAATTGTGAGCTATATATACTACTTTTTTTATAAGTTACCCCTATGTGGGT
This sequence comes from Avahi laniger, assembly GCA_963575035.1. Classification (NCBI taxonomy): domain Eukaryota; kingdom Metazoa; phylum Chordata; class Mammalia; order Primates; family Indriidae; genus Avahi; species Avahi laniger. Next base: position 16,477 of record CAUYSK010031357.1, read on the forward strand.
AACTTTACCCACATGTGGGTAACTACAGGGGTAACTTTATAAGTTACCCCTGTAATTCCGTTATGGCAACAGAAAATGGACTAAGACACATACCAAAATCGCAGCTTCTCAATCTCTGGTGATTTTATTCTCAAAATATACTAGGGACTCCAGGCTGACATGGGGTAAAGGAGAAAACTAAACAACTAGGCTGGCCAGAGGCCTGGATTACGTGGAGTAAAGTGAGGTCCAGAGGTGACTCAGACTTGATCAGTGCCAGCCTGTGTACACAAGTGGGATCAATATGGTGGCAGCTTCTAGTTCTGAGTGGCCCAGATGAGTTGAAGAAGATCCCAGATGGAACAAAAGGGAACAAGTTTCTGTCTCCACAGACAGGGGACTTTCAATAATTTCACTTAATCAAGTGAGTTTAGATTCAAGACATGGTGAAAGAGATATAAATCAAGAAACCAAGACAGAAGCCAAGTCTGGACAAATAAAATGGTAGGTTATAGTGAAGGTTATGAACCTAAAAGCACAGGCACAATCAATAAGTTTGGAGAAGCAAAACAAATTTCAGAATAATGGGTTGACGGAGCAAAAACCACTGTTCTGATTTACCATGGCTTTATTTAGGACTGACCCAGCAACTCAAGAGGGACTGGGTCTGCCCTTTTAGGGCATCGGACTTCATCTGAAAAAGGTTAAGGAAGAGAGGGATTAAAAGGACAGCCACAGTCATAAAACACATGCCTGTGACAAATTATGATGAGTTATACCAAGTTAATAAAAAATTAAAAACCAAAGGTAGCTAAAGAAACCCTAGACTCAAAGACGAGAACTGATCTGCTACAAAGGCAACAGAAGATCCAATTGCACTTATGTAACAAAATAGATACGAATATAATCAAGGACAGATGGAATTTGTTGCCAATCTAAGGGCAAGTTGGCAAACTAAAATTCAAAAGCCTCATATTGTATTGCCTAAATTGACACTTGAAAATGTCACAGGTGTCACATTTGGATTAAGGAACTTTAAATGGCAGGTCAAATAACCAGGAATGAAATCTGTAATCTCATGTTGAATTAGCAGTTGACAACCTCCATTGTAGGGCAGGACAGATGCAGACTCGGTGACAAACAGCTGATTCAAACGAAGTGTTTTGTGTTGATTGAGGTAAAAACAAGCAAAATAAATGCTTTAGAAACACTTTGATTTTTAAGGAACATGAAACAGTTATGAACTTGTGTTTGATTTACCATTAGTGGCTTAGAATACTATGTTGAGCAAATGTCTTTATTATCCTATTACATTATATCTTTCTATAGATATGGGTGAAAAGTTAAAATTAAGCATCAATATATCTTTTTCTGAAAAGCATCCTCAGTACCGTAACACTTAACCACATGTTCTGGGTGAATAGCACTATGCTCCCCACTTTAATTCCAGGAAATTATCATTTGTAGAGTCAGTGCTCATCAGCAGAAATGAAAACATTACCGAGAATCATAGGAGACAGCACAACTCTTAGAAAAATGAAACTAATGCCCTTATTAAATAATAAAGGCTTGCCAATTAAATTACTATTGGATGCATTGAATTTAACATATATATTACTGAATTATTGAAATAAAGCAGATGGCATATAACATTTAGCATGTTAATCAAAAGGTCCTTCCTTAATATAAAGATGGGGAAAATTGTCATGCTATACTCCAGGGTGGTAAATATCAAGTTACAAAAGGATATCCACATGCTAATTACAACACTTTAAAAAAAATGTAGGTACACATATGAAAACAAACTAAAAAGAAATATACCAAAATGCAAATAGTAATTATATTAATGTGGTGAACTACTATTGACTGTTTTTCTCATCTTTTCCCTGATACTTTTTCTAATGTAATTACCCTATTTCAATAGGAAAAAAAATTAAACAAAAATAACTTTCTTATGAAATTACAAGCTGATTTTGAGATAATTAGACAAGGCTTGCAAGATCTATTTCCTGATTCTAACTATCAGTTTTCTTTTAAAATGCCTTCAGCTAAGTCTTTACATGAGTTTTATCAATGATTATTGTAGGTACATTGCCCCATCAGCTCCAGGTCCCAGAAAAAATTATTTAAAAAGTAAATTTATAATTAAAAATTATATACATTATTACTTCTGCTCCTTTCAGCAGAAGTTTACCCCTTACAGTGCTCTTTTATCCATAGCCAAGTTTAGTGGCTTGTTGCCACAGTTGATGAGACGAAGCAAAAGGAAAGCATTAGCAATAGTTTCAAAAATCTAGTACAAGCTAATTCAGAAGGAAAATTCACATTTTTATTATCTAATTTACTCATCATCCTCTTACACTAGATTAAGAAATTAGTAAAAAGTATAACTCAGGCTGGGCACAGTGGCTCATGCCTGTAATCCTAGCACTTTGGGAGGCCAAGGCGGGAGGATCACTCAAGAGCAGGAGTTCAAGATCAGCCTGAGCAACACAGCTAGACCCTATCTCTACAAAAAATAGAAAAATTAGCCAGGTGTGGTGGCACAGGCCTGTAGTCCCAGTTACTCAGGAGGCTGAGGCAGGCGAATCGTTTAAGTCAAGGAGTTTCTGAGGTTGCAGTGAGCTATTACGATGTCATGGTACTCTAGCCCAGGCAACAGAGTGAGACCCTATCTCAAAGAAAAAAAAGTAAAACTCAAAATTATTATTGGTCTTACAAAGTACATGGTTGTAACTTTACAAAACACTAAAAACTATACCAATTAAAAGCCCATATGGGGAAAGAAAGAATAAAAGCAGTAGATTCTATTAAACTATTAAAAAAAAAAGTGGTAAGGTAGAGCAGGATGGCATGCGATTACAGAATGTTGTATCATTTATAGTGGTTCAAGTAATAGACACTCAAAAAAAAATAGATACAAACATCTTTGCAGCACTTTGCAAATTCCAGTTATGGGTTACGCATCAGAGAGTAATTAACCCAATTGCTAGAGTTTGGAATATAACCAACATGCCCATCATTGATGTCTTAGTCTGTTTTGTGTTGCTTTAACAGGATACCACAGACTGGGCAATTTATAATGAACAGAGATTTATTTCTTACAGTTCTGGAGACTGGAAAGCCTAAGGTCAAGGGGCCTGCATCTGGCAAGGTCCTGGGTGCATCATCCTATGGCAGAAGGCAGAAGGGCAAGAGCATATGCTCAAGAGTGCAAGAAGGGGCTGAACTCACTTTTATAACAAAGCCACTCTTAGGGTAACTAACCCCTCTCCCTTGATAAGGCAGACCCCTCATGAACTAATCACCTCTTATGAGGCCCCAGCTCCCAACACTGTTGTATTGGGGATTAAGCTTCCAACACATGAACTTTGGGGAACACATTCAAACCATAACAGTTAGTTATATCAAATTCATCTGTAATAATATTACTATCTATGTTTGTGTAAAAATCATTTTCCAAGTGTTTTCATATGGTTGTCTCTTTTGATTCCTTCCCAAATCTACTGAGATAGGTAGAGAACTATATAGCCAAGACTGAATTTATCATGAGTGAGAGTACAGACCAAAACAGTCTTCTAACCATCCAGGGCTATTCTATTATAGTCTATTATAGCACTCTGCCTTCAATGGCTTTAATGGCTCTAGCTTATGAGATTCCAGTACACAGTAGACATTCAATAGTTACGTAATAAATGAATAAATTTTAATCCAAAAAAGTAAATACAATCAAGAGTAACACAATTGAGGTGAGATATGCCGTATGCCTCACTAATATACCATGTGATCAATATGCTGCATCATTATGAACTACATTGACTTTCGCCAAGGTCTCTTGTTCCAGCTTGCTGAAAGATAAAGTCTCTTATTTAAAACAACTCCTAATTGACTTTATAGCTGTGTCAAAGAATGTGAATGTCTACTCTGAAACACTTTAATTCCTTCATCATATCCAGAGATCTATGATATTGTCAGGCCCAAGGGACAGACACAGCTCTCCAAAGTTGAGAATAATTCAAATCCAATTTCAAAAACTAAAATCCTACTGCATATTAACAGATTTGAAAAGTGGGAAATAAACCTTGAGCTGTTCTTGATTATTTTTAGCTCACAGGAGGGTCCATGATCTCCACCTCTCCTCCACCAAGTTTCAACATCTTTCTTGGTTCTTTCCTCTTACTAAGGAAGCATAAGGAGATGAACAAGTCACCAAAGTAGATCGACCCTGGGGTTAAATCCCAAATGACCTTCATTCCAAACTAAGCATTTAGATATCTACTTGTTTCAAATCAATAATCCCGCTGTCCTTCAAATGTTCTATTGTAATAATGCCACCAATACATTAGTACCTTCTTTAAAAAAAAAAAAGCATTAAATATTATTTGCGTTTGGGGAACATTTCGAGCAGATAGCAAAAATCATCATATTGTATATGTCTCTCCTATTGGAATTTCAGAGGAAGAGAGAAAAGAATTATGTAAGAAAGGTCTACGGCCCCAAAAGGCATAAATTTCTCTGCATAACAGCAATCTAGAAAAGCTTTATGTAGAGGCGGGATTCAGGGCACTTTTGGATGACAGGCCTCCATCACAATCGAAATGTGTTGTAGTCTTTATTTCCTTCTGAAATAAGGGTGGGAAGGGCTGAGACGTTATTTAAAAGCTTAAGAATCACCAATCTAGTAAAGTAACACTCAAAAGGGGATCTTTTGAAACCACTCTGATTTCTACCTCCATCTTCCACTCCAGATCCCAATAAATACGCCTCGCCTCACCTCACCCTCCAGCCACCTTCCCTGTTGTGAGGCTGTTGTTACTAAAACGTGCTCTAATCCTTTTAGTCTGCTGGAGTAAAAAAAAGGAAAAAAAGAGTGTTAAGAACCAAGGTGGGGAAGAGTGGGGAAGCCACATGTCCCAGGCCTAGAATTCACAAAAAAACCTTATATTTACATGTTTAAAATTATTTCCAAATTAGGCTACATACAAATTGTATTTCTGTTGTTGTTATTAAAGCATTAATGTGTTACATGTAAATGTTGAAAGCAGTCTACATTATTTTTATATCACAATTCTGGCATTTCTTCTTATTTTAATATACCAGAAACCTCAAAATTTAGACCTGGGTTTCTACCCCTGGGGTCCCTCTCTTTTTACTTCTGAGAGATCCTTGTTAGAATCACTGGTATAGTTCCTAGAATTGAGGCACTCATAAAGCCAAAGTAATGGGCAGTCAGCGTGGAGGAACTCATCTAAATATCAGCCTAAACTTTTATAAGGCATGATTAAGGGATCAAAACTGTAGTGTTGGTGTGTTTTTGTTTTTTTAATATAAAGATATTCTATTTCTGGGATGTCTGCTAACAAGACACGATGAAGTCCTAGAAAATCCACAGTATTTATCAGCAGAAGCCTTGAGCTTCTAGCTGCATGACCTAAAACAATTCTTTCAACTTCTCCGGGCCTTTATTGTCTCAACTATCTCAAAGAAGAGGGCTCAACCATCTAGTCTCTTCAAAGTCCCTTTCGACTTTAAAATCTGTTTTGTCAATAATTACAGGGGTATAATTCTAGTATTTAGTGGTCGAGAAACCATAAAATAAAATATGTTTAATATATAATTCTTTGAAAATTATTTTAGAGACGGGTTCTTACTATGTTACCCAGGCTGGAGCGCAGTGGCTGTTCACAGGTACAATTGCAGCACACCGCAGTCTCGAATTTCAGGCCTCAGGCGATCCTCCTGCCTCGGCTTCTCAGAGTAGCTGAGACTACAGTCATGTGCCACGGTACCCGGCTTTACAAAATTTTAATAATTGCAAAAAACAAATGGCAAAGGAATCTCAAATACAATTCTTAAACATTCAAAAAAATCTCACAGTAATTGTATGGTATTATGAAAACTGTCCCTTTGGCTTGCTGTCATTTGCTTGAAATAATGCCTAAGACATGGGAAAACTATTTTAACACTCTGAGAAGATTAAATAGTTAATCCACTGGAAAACCACGTTGAATTCACAAATCCCCTTCCCAGACAGAAGTACTGAAAATAACAACACACATTTTGTTTTATTTTGAATAAAATTATTCTAATGACCTACATTATATAAATACTGTCTATTATCCGACATGCATTTTCATTGATATGTTTCCCTTCCTAATCTGAATCTCAGATGATGTCAAGTCACATGTGATTTTGACAGAAAAGAACCATTTATAAGTCAGAGTCTCACAGGTGAGTTGTAACATGTCTTGGGGAAAAACATCCATAATAATGAATATTTCGAGTCAACTTCTTTGAGGAGAAATTGATGAGAATTGGAAGATTAAGCAGATTATGGTATTAATTGCCAAGATAATTTCTGCTTTCATGGCTTCACTAAACTGGAATTTCTAGTGCATCATTCACTACCCCGTAATTATGCATCAAAATATGAACCAATTAGCAGGTAAAATGGCAAGAGCTCAAGGGGCAGTAATAATTAGACATGAAACCTGAACTTCCATGGAGTTCTAAATAATAAATAGGTCCACCACACTTCATAAACTTAATAAACTATATTTGAAGAAAAAGTACCAACTCATATTTTATAAATAAGATAATTTCATTGGCTTTCAACTCACATCATCTGATAGCTCTTTAGTCTCCTCTCTGTCATTGCCATTACTTCCTGATCCAAATACATAAAAGTAGGTCATATATACCAAGTATGACATGATATAAATAATATCCTCCTAATGCCTTGGCTTTGGAGTTGAATTTTTATATGAAATATGTTAGGAAGCAGGGCATGCTTCTTCTTTTAACTCATTGTTCTTGAGGAATGTATGGACTAAAAAAGTGCTATTTAAAAAAGTAAGTGAGAAATAAAATCTTAACTCCAACAATTGTCTTTCATTTCTAGTTTGTGCCATGGATTCTATTTTTTGTTAATTCCAACATATTTTGTGTATTTAAAGAGCATCATACTGCTAGATCCAAGCTCCATGAAAGCAGGGACCATGTGTGTCATGTGCGTTGTGGTAGGAAAGTGTCTGGCACACAGTAGGCACTTAATAAATATTTGTTGAATTAAGGAAAGAAGGAATAAACAATTGACCAAACACCAAATAACCATCTAATTCCGTAAAATAAATGTTGGCCATGTTCATCCACTCCCATATTTTCTAAACATTAAATTGTTCCAAATAATTACCTCGCATGTATATTTAGTGTTTCAACTTGAAAGACCCTTATTACATTGAAATTAGTACACATAAAAACTTTTAAACATTTGGAAATATGTTTAAGAGCATGGAAACAGATGTCAGAAATCTGAGTTTGAGTTCCAGTTCTGGTACCGAGTGGCTGAGAAACCTTGAGACTCATTTTTTTCCTCTGTAAAATAGAGATAATAAATAATATCTGTCCAGCTACCTCACATGATTGTAACATAGACTAAATAAAACATTGTTCATGTGCATTGTAACCAGAATGGGACAAAGCGACCGTAACAGCCTAAATGCTTTGTTTGGGGTTTTGTTTTTTTTTTTCAGTAACAAGGGTACCTAAATAAAATACATTATTGGAAAAGTAAAGTTTGGAATGTTAAAATAGTTCCTGTTAATAAAGAGGCATCGTTAGTGCCAACAGTTTGACTGACAACAACAAAAGTCATATAGAACAGACTGTACACAAAAAGTTCTTAAAATTTTTAGCACCTTTAGGTTGCCACCTCAGCATAGGGAAAAAGAAAAGTGTAGGGAGGTCACATTGTAAATAAGTGCTAGTGACAGACCTAAAACTGAGCTTCTGAGTATCCAGCCAGCCCTTAGGCCTGCTAAGCAATGCTACTTCTTAAAAGTGCTTTAGTAAGGTGAAAACACAGCAAACTGAAACACAAATTAGACCACATTATACACTAATCCAAACTCACTGTCAAGGATATATATAATTCTCTGCCAAAACCAAGCAAACAAATTTTAGTTATCAGATACAATGACATGAAAACACAAAGGTCCCTTCTGTATCTCCATTTTCATCAAGCTCTTGACATATTTTGCAAGCTAAAGCTCTGGAAAAAATTTCAAATCTGTTGTGTCAGCAGTCAGAGATAAGGAAAAGGACACATCAGCTCATATTATCTTAGATTTAGAATTCAAAATATTTAATTGATTTTACCATTTCGAGTTAAGTATTCAGTTCGAGTCAACATACTTAGATAATAAGAATAGAATATACATTATACTTCATTGTTCATTTTTGATTTATTTGATGACATCTAAGCCATCCATTCAACTTACCACATTTTCTAGAAAATCAGCTACCACATTAAGTCCAGATATCAATACCTTTCTATACCTATGCACCCTGAGGAAAAAAAATGTTGCTATTAAATCACATCTTACATGTATGTATGTACAAGTTATTGTATCCACACTAAAAACAGACACCCAATATTTTGGTATATTCTTGACCTAAGGGTGTGGTTAATCTGTGATGGAGAGGTTGTAAACAGTTTTATTCTATACTTATTCCTCCAATTTTTGTAAATTATAGGACAGCACTAGCCAATAGACATAATGTGAAATACATACGCACTTTTAAAATTTCTAATAGCCACATTTTTAAAAAATGATAAAGAAATAGATGAAATTAATTTTAAAATAATTTTATTTAACTCAATGCAATCGAAATATCATTTCAACATGTAATCAATATAAAGATTATCGAGATACATCTTATTTATTATACATTCGCTTTTTCAGACTAAGTCTTGAAATCCAATGTATATATCACGCTTACACCACATGTTTATTTGGACGCTAAATTTTCATCAGAAATACTTTATCAGTATTTAGATTTCATAAACTTTACAGTTGAAAGAGTAGATTCTCATAACCAAGTTGTTTGAAGCATACTTAAAAGTTTCTCATAACTGGATCAAGGACCAGTTTTTAAATTTTAATTTTAATTAATTAAAATTAAACAAATTAAAAATTTAGTTCCTCAGTAGCATGAATCATAAATCAAGTATTCCATAGCCACATGGGGTTGAATAGCAAGGGCTATCATCTGAATCCACATCTACTCTACCTCAATGAAAGATTACCTGCAGAACACTTCAAATATACTGTCAAAAGGCATTTTTGGAAATTGAATAAAAAATGTTCTCCCTTAAACAAGAAACTTTCTGTTTAGCATCTTCTTCTTAAGCCTTATATGACCCATGCATTTATTTTGAGAAAACTACAATAGAGTCATGAGCTTTAACATACTGATAAGCCTCTAATAAAACACAAGCACTTCTAGCATGCTTTGTGGATTTACACAGTGGAGTCAACTCTCCATTACCTGTTATTACATTATTCATCTAAAGAGAAAAACAGATCAAATGCTTCTGCTGATTTTCTGTATAGACGCGAAATTTTGTGTTGATTTATTTATGTTACTGATGCATGACGCCTGCCACAAACTGGAGGTAGGATTACAAGACACTAGAAGGATTAAAGAATCTGAGGAAATATTTTAGTTGATTTAAGTTCAGTTCCTCTCTTTCTGGAAAGTGTACCTTTTCTAGCAATATGGAGATGTGAATAACCTGTAAAAGCCATTCATTTGTAATTGAACTCATACAGAACCAAGAAGAGGAAACTGACCTTAAGTAAAGCTAAATAAAACTTCAAAAAACATGTTTTTGCCTCTCACCTCCATAGGGTTAATAGTTAAGAACTTGACCTATAGAATCAAGCTGTCTGGGTTGGAACCGTGGCATTTGCTATCAGCTTAACTCTGGGCAGTTTACTTAATCATTCTGTTCCTCATCTTTAAAATGGCCATAATAATAACAGGACCTAAGTCACAGACTGTTGGGAGGAATAAATGAGATTTTACATGATATAAAACCTCTTAACACACAGCACTAACCCAGGCACATGATATGTACCAAACAATCATTACTATTTTTAGCTCAGAAATAGGGATAAAAGAGATGAGGATATACCTTCAGTAAAAATTTGCTGTAAATCAATAATATATATCCAAGCACTTTACAAATACTAAAGTGCTATATAAACATAAGTTATTTTTGTCCTATATAAAGTAAGTTTTGAGAGTAGCTCTGTTCATAGAACAATGTATTTAATGAAAAAATCGTCAATTTCACCAAATTGGATTTTCACAATATGGCTTACTAAGTTCTATTAAAACTTCCGTAAAATTTTCCCCCCAAAATCAGACCCACATTCATTCACCTAAAAAGTGCTAACATGCATACCAAAACCATTCATAAGTTATTTGGCCAGGCACTGTGGCTCATGCCTACAATCCTAGCACTCTGGGAGGCCGAGGCAGGAGGATCACTTGAGGTCAGGAGTTTGAGACTAGCCTGAGCACGAGTGTGACCCTGTCTCTACAAAAAAAATAGAAAAATTAGCCAGGCGTGGTGGCTCATGCCTGTAGTCCCAGCTACTCAAGAGGCTGAGGCAGAAGGGTCGCTTGAGCCCAGGAGTTTGAGGTTGCAGTGAGCTATGATAATGCCACTGCATCATGCTGGGGCGACAGAGCAAGAATCTGTCTCAAACAAAAGCAAAACAGAATCAATCATAAGCTATTTATCAATCAATGTCATTTTAGGGTCATCCATGGCTCTGCTTGCCCCCATTGGAAGCAGCATCAAATTTAGTAGAATCGTCAAATAATTGCCTTATGATATTCTAGAGAATTCACACATAAAAATTTCAAATCTCTAAAAATAGTTTTTCTCACAGCCAAATCTTGTATTTCCATTAATATTTTATGCTCCTTCTTCACCTTCCTTGATCAGATCTGTTAATAAAATCGCCTCTTACTGGGTTTTCTGTCTTTTTCATTTCCTTGCTGTGCCCTAGTGCAGTCATTAATTCATATTAAAAGGCAAAAAGAGAAGTAGTTGCAGGGAACAGTAGTATCTAACAATAGAATAAGTAGCCCTAAAATAACCAAGAAGACCAAATTAAAACTTCAAAAGCTTTATAACAAGTAATTCTAAACAGTCATAAAATTGCCACCTCCATGAGTGGTAATTTCCTCATCTATAAAATGAGGGAATAAAAAAATCTTTAAAATTCA